>LVTN01000985.1:4205-21582 GCA_001649415.1 Musa itinerans | reverse complement strand
AATTTTTATTATTATCAAAATATGGAACACATGATGTGGAAGGTTTGGGGTTCTGCTGGCTTCTCAAGGTAACACAGAACCCAAATAGAAAACATCCTCGAGATTGGACGTCTTGGGCCGGACCTAAGTTTTATTGCGAGGCCCAATTACGTGCTTAGCAGTTTCAAGGACCGCAAAGCTGGCTCAGTCAAACCACATCATCGGATCCCATTCGCATCGACTACTGATTTGATGCATATATATATATATATATATATATATTGAAGCGGCCTTCGCCGGAGCAAGGCCTGCGGTTTAGGGGAGAGGTGGTGACGGAGGAGCACCAAGAAAGCTTCGTCAACGAACTCAAGCGGTTTGCGGAGAGCTGTGGTCACAAGCATTAGATGTCTTATCCATAGTTGTTGATTAATGGCCAATATATGGTTATCATGTGATATGAAGTCAAAAAAGTTATGTATCATTCGGAAATAGTTGGGAGTGAATCATATATTAAACATTGCAGCATCTTTTTATTTAAATAAATTTGATTAATTTAAAGATATTTCATATATAAGAAGGAAAAAAAAAGGTAAATTTTTTTGAAGAAATCATATTTATTTTTTATTCAAGATTTTTTTATCCAATATTATTTTTATAAAGACGAAAGCTTGTCAATCAAAAATATCATTAAGATAAAAATATTAGATGTATACCCCATAAGATCTGATTGCTTAAGTCACCAAAGAATTCAAAAAGTTATTTTGAAATATATGAGTCCTATTGAATAAATTGTTATAATTAATGATTAAACAAATGATTGTTTTCTAAAAGATATGATTGTAAAAGAAGACACCAAAAAATTATTAATGATTGTTTGAAAGCGAACCATATATTGAATTGCAACCGTTAAACTATTAATTAATAATACAAACATTAGACTCTTCCAAATCAAATACGTTGATATATCACTATATATATATATATATATATATATATATAAGGTGATATATCAACGTATTTGATTTGGAAGAGTCTAATGTTTGTATTATTAATTAATAGTTTAACGGTTGCAATTCAATATATGGTTCGCTTTCAAACAATCATTAATAATTTTTTGGTGTCTTCTTTTACAATCATATCTTTTAGAAAACAATCATTTGTTTAATCATTAATTATAACAATTTATTCAATAGGACTCATATATTTCAAAATAACTTTTTGAATTCTTTGGTGACTTAAGCAATCAGATCTTATGGGGTATACATCTAATATTTTTATCTTAATGATATTTTTGATTGACAAGCTTTCGTCTTTATAAAAATAATATTGGATAAAAAAATCTTGAATAAAAAATAAATATGATTTCTTCAAAAAAATTTACCTTTTTTTTTCCTTCTTATATATGAAATATCTTTAAATTAATCAAATTTATTTAAATAAAAAGATGCTGCAATGTTTAATATATGATTCACTCCCAACTATTTCCGAATGATACATAACTTTTTTGACTTCATATCACATGATAACCATATATTGGCCATTAATCAACAACTATGGATAAGACATCTAATGCTTGTGACCACAGCTCTCCGCAAACCGCTTGAGTTCGTTGACGAAGCTTTCTTGGTGCTCCTCCGTCACCACCTCTCCCCTAAACCGCAGGCCTTGCTCCGGCGAAGGCCGCTTCAGAAGGATGCCGCCGGCGAAGAAGAGATGGTCGTTGAGAGGCGCAACGCAGTGCGGCGTCCCCCACCCGTAGTCCACCTCGAAGAACCCCACCGATCGCCAGTCCGACAGATTCAGCACGTCGTAGCCGATAGGAACCTTGTAGGGGTCTTCCTCGACGTTCCCCATCGCCCAGTCCGAGAACTTGGCCGCCAAACTTGCCTTGGCGTCCCTGATCAAGCTCACGATCTCGGTGAGGCGCGCGTGCTTGATCTTATCGCTACTCGATGTCACATTCAAACAGTAGACGCAGTTGCCGTAGTAGCCTCGCTGTGGCGGCAGCAGCTGGCGCAAGAGCGGACGAACGTTTGCGGAAAAGACGAGGTGGACGTCGGCGTGGGGAGGCAGATTGATCGCTCGGGTCCGGCACTGCCACAGAACCGCGGCGACCGCTTCGAAGGTGGTGCACCTGTAAGCCGTCTCTCTCATGAACTCCTCTTTGACGTTGTTGATGGTGAGCTGCGGAAAGTCGAACAGGGACGGCACGCAGTCGAACGTGATCTTGGGAGGTTGCCGCGGGAGCCTCGGTGGAGCGGGGATGGCGTCTCTGAACCAGATCGGCTCGACGGTGGGGCGAGAAAGCCCGCCGGCGATCTCTCCCACCGCCTTCAGGAACTGGCCCGCGCCGACGCCGTCGAACACCATGTGGCTGAACTTGACTCCCACTGCAAATCCACCGCACTTGAACTGCGTTACCTGCGCTCTCTCACAAACCACAAGCCAAATAAATCTTTTATTTATTATTATTATTATTATTATTATTATTATTATTATTATTATTAAAATAAATGGTGATTGTATCGATGCATACATCGGATTTCAAGATAGTTAACATCCGATGACATTTTTAATCCTTAAGTGGGTCTCATACATTATATTAGGATAATATTTTAGATGTGAATCTAGCTAGCATCGATTATATAAATCTTGGGATTTGTATACATACATCAATACTATAGTAATATTTTAAGTAAAAGTAATTATCAAATTTAATTTATTTTTATTAATTTTGATGAGTCTGAATCAAATTAGAGGATGGTATTATTAGATTGGACACCTATGGAATCCATAAACCTAATGGTTAAATCATAGACCATATATAATATGTAACATCCTTAGCAATATAAATATATTTTTATTTCTCTATCAAATTTTTTAGCTTACCAACATGAATAATTTTTTTCTTTTGATAATATAAACTGATTTTTTTGAATAATAATTAATGTTCATCACAGACCTGCATCATCAATATCATCTCCTCCGGGTTGATGCAGGGTGGAGGACTGGGAAGCAGCTCCTCTTTAGGGATCACGAGAGGGAACTCGAGGTTCTTGAGATCACTGAGACTGCGGTGAGCCATCGCCTCTACGAACCACACGCCGTCGCCGGTGCAGGCGACCTCGAGCTCTCCTTCGCCCGACGTCACCAGCCGGCCTGCGATGGGGTAGTAAGGCACCAGAGCCCGGGACAAGGCTCCTCTGATAAGGCGTGCAGCCTCCACGCCATGGCCGTACGCCGATATCATCTCCAGGGAAAACCGCAACCCCAGTGCGTGATCCACGGAAGAGAGGGTGAGAGTGGCGGAGGGCGTGTGCTCGCAGGGGGCGACGAGTCCCGCGGCCAACATGGTGACGGCGAACCCCATGGTGGCGAGAGTAGTCTCTTGATGCTGATGCCGATGCTGATACTGCTCTTTGCCTGTGGCCTCGTCCTCCATTTATAGTGGCGTTGGGAGATCCATGCATGGTATTGGTTCTCGTCGTTTAGCTCACACGTTAAATCCAATGACGATTGTTTTCGCTTGTTTGCTTTCTAACGGGAAACGTGTCGCAAACTTTTCGGTAGTAATTGGTGGTTTCCAGTTACTGGGTAAACCCTTAACATTTTTCTAGAAAATTTGAAGTCAAAAGTACGTGGGTGGGTGGTGGTCTAAATCTGCTTGCCACCAGCCGCAGTATCACCCACCACCCATCTCTCTCTCTCTCTCTCTCGACATATGGTGGTTGCATAATCTAAGTTTTCGGGTTCATGACAACCCCATCGAAATAGTTATAATAACACGTAAATTTGACATTCTCTATTTTGGTTAGTGCTTAATAAATATCTTTATCATATTCTTCTTCTTCTTCTTTTAATTGGATTGTATCATATGCTTAGTTTCAGTCTTAAATGTTAAGAATAATTTGAGTTGTAGCTTAAATTTTCAAGGCTTGTGATCAGCCAAAATGTGATGCAAAGACTCGACAACTTCCGACTAACTCAGACCAATATAGGCCTCAGAGCAGCATCTAAGGTCTTCATCTATTGATAATAGGGTTTTCCTTTTTCTTAAAGCAAAGGGTGTTAGAAGATTATGCTTTTGTGAGATGAAGATTAATAGAGGATTAAAAATGATCTCATATTTTTAAGAATGGAAAGAATAAAGTCAGAACTTAATGGCTTAAGTTTGTAGGCTGTGTTGACTTGGTTACATTAATAGCTCGATGACTTATGGGATGAAATAGGAAGCCGGTGGATGGAACGCGTAATGCCTTGACATTTGGTTATTTTAATGGCTTGGTAACGTAACACCTTGACATTTGAAACAATGCCTTGGGAGGGATCTGGTTTTTGATGCGTTCTTCTTTGTGCATAAACAGTATGGCGAATGCATGTTGCATAAACGGAATGAACAAATTGCTCGGACTGCCACCTTTACGTGCAAGAGAGAGAGAGAGACACGAAAGATTGACTCCAGTTGTAGAATGATGAGAGCAAGTGGGAAGCCATGGAAGATTACTTGGAAGCAGAATAGTTTCAATAGTCAATATAGCAGAAAGCAGACTCGAGCTCTCAATTTTTATTTCTCATTAATCATCGATCTAACCTTAGATCAGTCATATTACAAGACCATGTAGATCATGTATATCACATCCAACTTTTATAAAACTTCAATTGTATTATCTAAATTTAGATTTTAATTTAATATTTCCAATAAGAAAGTGACCCTGAAAAGAAAAAAATTATGATTAGAGTGGACTATCAAGTCAAACTAATTATGATTAGAATGAGATGGATCAAATCCAGTATATATTATCCAACTCTTTTAACTTAAGGATAATTGTTACTGGATACAATCTCATTAATAAAACACAAATGTAGTGAAGTGTACCAAACTACAGAATGTTCTTTCTTCTTTTTACTTTAGATGATTAAGCAACAGAGTAGTTTAACATTGCTGTCTCCAAGTAGTATCCAATCGATATAACTTCTTGCTCCCATGGATATATATCTCATAACAATAACCACTGGGAGAAGAAAAACAAAGGAAAAAATAGCAAACAAACCGAAATCCTTTTGGAAAGAGCTGACACCAACAACATTAACTAGCCAAAGATACTGATTTGCCCAAAATGCACTGAGGGGTAAAGATCCTTCAGTAATCATACCTGCGGTAGGATATTATTGGCTTCTGCTCTTTAATTCAGAAGCCAGCAGCAACGAAATCTTGCACCAGTCTCAGACCAGCCACTGTTTCAATGATGAAGCTAGTAGCAGCTTCAATTTATGCTCTCTCAAATCAAGGGCGGAGGGAAGAAACAAGAACATGCTTCTCGGTCAAATGTTGCTGGAAATGAGCCAATCGAGTCTGCAAATTTACGATTCCTGCAGCCTTCTGGGAGAGTACGGCATTCAATCTAGATACGTATTCATCTAGCTGATTACCAGGTTGGTCTGCTTCATCCAAAAGTCTCATTTCCTGATTCAGAAGAATATTAGTTTCGTACATTTCAAGTTTGACTAGTAAGTCTAACTCAATGGAACATTACCTCTCTAACAATGTTTAATGTCTCCTCCACTTGTCTCCGATGGGCCATCACCAAATCCTCCTCTTCCTGTAATTGTCATTTAGTATTTAGTAAGGTGGCAAGAACAGAGGCTTGTACACAATGATAAAAATGGTCTCACCTTCAAAAGCTCATTTAGGTCATCGGAATCGAAACAATTGGCATCTTCATTATGACTATCTCTTCGTTTTGCAAGAGAGTCAACTCTCCTTGTCTTCCCGTCCGCAGCTAAAGCTGAATATGCCTCTGCCTTTCCTTTTCTCCAAGATGGTTTGTCTGGCTCGTATACCTCCTCGGAGTAATCAAACACCTCTGCAGTCGAGGAACTTCTACTATTTGCCCGAAAATGCTTAGCATGTGAAGATATTACTTGGTCCTCTTCTCTCTCGCTGGAAACACTGTTGTAAGACAAAAAGGCTTCCTTTTCAACTTGTTTGGACCATCCAGGTTTTTGGTCCTCACCGGTATCACCACTGTTAACCTCAAATCTGGAGAAAGATATGGGAGCAGAAACTGATTCTTTTACATTTAGTGTTGCAGATGAGAGGTCCTTCTTGCTGTTCCCTTTAGAAAGACTCTTCACCCTTCACATAAGATGAGACCAGTTAGCAATAGATAGAAGCAAAAGAAAGGACCTTGCAACATAGAAAACATAATACTAATCCATCACCTGTCGGCATATCTGAGAGTGTTCAAAGTGTGTTCACATGAACCAGAATTCGGAGAAACACATGAGATCATTACAGTGCGTGAATCACCAACAAATGAATCCCTTAGAACTTCAGTCAATTTACTCCCTCTGAAAGGAATATGAACCTGGTCATTGTCAAGGGCTCGAATGCACTCTTTCAAGGCAAGCAAACTTTTGTTGATCTCAGCACCTTCTATTCTGCGACCAAACATACACTTGAATTTACTAAGCTGCTAAAAAATGATTGCGTGCAATATATACATCTATCTTCTGTCATTATAGGCAAAAAATGATCACCTTGTTTGCTTGTCATTATCTGTAGTATCTGCACCACGCTCACTTCCAGCAAGGTCTATGAACGAGAGCTTGCCAACTATTCGGGCAGGCTTAGATTCACTGCCATCTACTGTCTTTTTGATAGCAAGTTGGAGTATCGCATGAGAACGTGATGATTCCTCATTTGCGCCAGTTGTGCCAGTACTCCTTGTTGCATTTCCTTTTTCAATGAGATCCTTTATGGTGTCAAGATTCGACACTCTATACTCTTGCAGACCAACAATGCAAACTTTCTGCTTTCCATCCTCTCTCATACAAAGCTTCCTACAAGAAAATTGATTGTTTGAATGAAGAAAAACAGATTATACATGCTGAGGTAAAAAAATGAGATCAGACCTCCGATCATTTAGCAAATCAAAAAGCTTTCCTCCATATATCTCAAAGAAGCTGACATACAAATGAAACCCCTGATTTCTGTATGTATGATGCATATGCCTCAGAATGTCTTGTGATGCTTTAAGTGGCAGCGGTTGCATGGTGTATGTCTTTCCACTACCTGAAAAGATTATAGAAGATAACCACTCGCAGGATGCAGTATAGAATCCAACACAAATTTATAAGCACAATGAAGTACAGAATCCCAGACAAATCTAGAAGCATAGGTTTGACCATTAAAGTATGAAAGTGCTGGGTCACCAAAACAGCAGGCCAGAACACAATTAAAAGTGGACAGGAAGCACAACTTACAAATTTTCAAGCATATTTTAGATTTCCAGACAAGAGAAATAAAATATATTGAAGGATTTAGTCTGCAAGAATCTAGAGATTCCTGACCACACTAAAATCTTCAAACATGCACAACTTGCTCGAATATACGAACAACTACTTTTTACCTAAGGTATATAGTTTCGAATAATACCGTCCGTACCGGATGGTACATACTGATCCGTTAGCTGACCGGTACACGGACCGCCCGTTATCGGACAGAATATATATTAATATATATATGTATATATATATATACATATATATATTAATATATATATTTTTATATATAAATATTTTTATAAAAGGCGATGTCGCCTTAATCTTATATATATATATATATATATATACTGAGCAATATACCGAACGGTATACTGTTCGGTATATAGTATCGTACCGTACCGAGCGAATGTTGAAACTCCAGTACGGTACAATATTTTAATCCTTATTTTTACCAAAAACAATTATGTAAAACACTAACCCATCATGTGTTAAGAAAATAATTTGAAGAAGGTACCATCTCTTTAATGATTATCTGTCTTTGTTCCTTTTTAGTTGTACTTTAAAAAGGGAGACATATAAATCAGGGTCATTTCGTTTTTAATTAAGCTAGAGTTGCTAACACTTCCGCAGAGTATTTGTAAACACTACTGGTTGACAAGCACAGAAATTATGTACCTTTCAAGGGAATAGTCTGTCAAGACTCTAACTAATATAAGATATAGGATTGAAGGAAAGCAGCAACTTCCTATTTCCCCGTGAAGAGTGCTTTGAACAATGTTGATTATATAAAAAAAGTGTGTATGAATATTTAATAGTAGACAATTTAAAGCATAAAGTTCTGTTTACACTCTTAATAGAGTAACAATGACAAAAAGGTTAAAAGAATATCATTTCAACTGCAGCTGCTTGAACATGCTACATATCAAGTTTTCCCTAACACTGGTACCCTAGATGAAATTTGAATACAAGAAATTTTAATGGCTATTTTGCATCATATTTTTAACGACTTAAACACAAAACAAAATACAGTGATTTTAGAACCATATAGTGTCACTGATGTTCTTACAGTATAACCATCATAAATCTCCAAGCTATTTATTATCACTAAGAGAATATATTAAATGTATCGTTATAAAAATCCCAACCAAAAAGTTTGCTTGCCTGTTTGTCCATAAGCAAAACAAGTTGCCTTTGTACGTTGAAAGATGGCAGGGATAATGGGTTCAACAGTTTCATGATATACCTGGAAAACAAATAGACAGTCAATTTGGTAATGAGAATTTAAGACTGCAGATGTGTCTATCTTCTATTTTCATCTGGTACTCACTTCTTCATTTGAGACATTTTCATCCAAAACAGCATCAAACATAAATTCATGCTTCTCAAGATACTCAGTGAGGTCAACCTACATGTCCAAGAATAAATTAGAAGCAGGAAAGCATAGTTTGTAAACAGACCAGATAATTTCAATGATGGTTCAAGAGTATTAATAAAAAATAAATGTAAGTGCTTATCTTGACAATTACTGCTTAAGAATAGTGTTGGATTATGGAACAAAACAGGATGTTTTCTGCCATATGCTTATAAATATAACTGTCACCTGTTGTTTAGTGAGACAATATTTTCTAGAGGTATCATACATTTCAGTGAAAGGAGATGAAAATGAAGTTATGTTTCAGTTTTTTAGTGAGAATATATTCTAGGCATCATAGCAACAAACCCTTTATGGTCCTAATGTTATGCTTCACGACTTAGGAGTCTCAAATTCAAAACTGAAGTAATGGCTAAAAGGTCTTGATTTGAGCTATCCTTATAGGGCCAAGTTGTAATGTAAACTCATTACAAAAATAAGAAATCATGATGCAAATTAATGTGTTATAATATCTGGAAAGAAATTTAAGTAATCCATGTCTGAGATGATTTCAAGTTACTCTAGAGTGAGTGTCACCTCGGTCCACAGAAATTGGGTTCCCTAGAGGAGCTGAATTGGTGACCAACTTTGGCTAAATCTTGTCAAAAATTTCCCTCAGATTCCACTTGAGATATAATAGTTAATTACAAGTGAAACAAATTATAAAACAATTTTGTTATGCAATGGAATCAAATAGAACAATTTTCTATCAGAAACAAAATTTTTTTTGCATAGCTTGGTATAGGGGTAAAGCAGTAAAGTGAGGTGCTGTGGTGGAATAAGAAAGTAACATGAATGAGAAGAATATTACCTTGAGTTTTGTCTCATGAACAGTTAGAGAGTTGGTACTTGGTACTATTGTGATGATATCATCCTCCTTCTTTGCTATTTCCTTTTTGTTAAGAGGTCTCTTTCTGACCTACATTGAGGTCATAATTCACACTACTTAAAGCAATTAAATAAATGCCACAATATTTCACACATAAGCAGTGGTAAAACAGAGAATGAACATTGCAGAATTCAGTTATGAGTTCAAATTATGGAAAGGTTTCACAAATGACTACCGTAAGCAATATAAATCTTAAGAAAGTTGCGTAGTAGAATAACATACCACTACTTTGATCTTGGCAACAGCACTCGTTTTTTCTTTATCAACCGAGAAACTTTTCAAGAGAGTGTTTTCAGATGGCACTAAATTCCGACTCATAGGCTTGTTACTGGAAAAGCTTGTCTCTAATTCATCCATGTTTCTACCATAACCAAGTGGGCCTGCGCCGAATCCAGCGCCTGTCACCTGCTGACAGCATCAACGAACCAAACCATGTCATTGAATAGGAAAAAGAAAAAGATCCGCAGGGTCCCTAATGGATTGGTTCATTCGACAAAAGCCTTGTTATTTGGAGGATCTGATGGATTACCTACTCAGAACTATCATGCGATACAAAGGTCAATAATATTTTAACCGAAAAAGGAAATAGATGCTTCATTTCCAAGAAAATGATCCCAAAGAAAAGAACCAAACATCCCCCGATCAAGAATATTGTAACGAAAGCATCATTGAGATCTTTCGCTGCTAAAGCAAAAGTGCCCCCGAAGAAAAGAAAAGAAGAGAGGGATTACTTCAGGGAGAAGCTCAGTGTCAAAGGAGTGGAGATCCAAGATCCCCGGGCTGAGCTCACTCGGCGACACTTCCTCCCCATTCTTCCTCTGGCTGGAGGGCCGTGAAGTCAAAGGCGGCGTTAGCGGCTCCCCCGACATCGAGAATTCCCCGCTCATTCCCTTGTGCATGCTCCTCAGCATCCTCGAGTAGTCCACCTACACCACCAAGAAAATATTCGGTCTCCAGAAACAGGATCCCATCCCATCTCCTCCAGATCGCGGTAGGCCGGTGAGGATCCGATTACCTGCTGAGAATACGCGACTCCGCCCGGCTGGAGCCACTTGCTGCCACCACCGCCGTTTCCGGCGTCGGGGAAGAAGTGGTCGGACGAGTACTGCCGCTGGTGGAGCTGGTTCCCGGCCCGCTGCTGCATCTGCCTCCCCCCGACGGCGGCGCCATTCATCCTGCTTCCACTTAAGATCAGATCCACTCGTCGGTGGATCGCGACGAGATGAGCGGCGTGAGGAGAGGAGTGAGCGAGCAAGAGAAGGGAGAAGGGGTGTCTCAATGACCACAACAAGAGCAGCAACAACAAGAAACCATGCCCAAGCAAAGACCGATTATAAAAACAGATGTGGGGACTGGTCAGAAACATCCTTCTCCACTTACACATATACGTCATTTATACCCGCTTTATTACTGGGTAAAATCTTCCGTTCCCATCTGTCAGCCCTATGACAATGCAGATAGATTAGGGAGTATGGCGCAGGGTTGCCGATGTCTGTGCGTCAATTAAGTAATGGTGGTTAGGTGTTGGGATGCGATCGATTTCAAAAACTTTTGAAATGGGAAGGCCGGTTGAGGTGGTGGGCCCGATCCACATGAGAGGCTCTCGGGTGTCGGGAGACAGGGCTCCGTGTAATCAGGGGAATGGCACGGTGACACGTTCGAGTACGGTGTATTTGGAACCGAGTATTCAGAAGCGCGGCATGCTTCCTCTACGGACAGCGCTATGTCTTTTTAAGTCATTTAGCGAAGGTAATGTGTATGACAAAAAGAGAAGATTGGAGTGTTGGAGTAGCAAATGTTAATCATTTGTTTGTAACAGCTGCCGTGTATTAGAAACTAATTAACAGGAAACTAATCATTTTGGGTCAATTACACTGTTAACTATTGAGTTCGAGTCCATTTTTAATTCTAAATCAATCTTGGTTTTGATTAGCTTTATAAACTTCAATTAAATTTTTGGTCAGATATCATTGGGACTTGATAGTCTCATATGTTGATGATAAGGAGAAAAGTTGCTTCCAAAATAAGGTGGCATGGATAAGAGCAAAAGATAACTTTGTACTCGAGTTGTTACTTACATGGTACTTACTTTTGCTTATCCTCAGTTACAACATTAAAATTATCATTATGATTGCTCGCATATTATTTTAAATTTTAAAGACAGGTGAAGAAAGATTAATGCTAAGTAGGAGCAATCTATTCATATGTTATTATGGAGAATTGAATTATCTTCATAAGGAGAAAGATGATTAGGCTGATGAGGAGTTATCTTATAGCCATGAAATTCTAATACTTAATTATTTGTAGTAAAATAAATTTTATAATATTAAACTTTTATCTAGATTGTTGGATTATTCGTTGTATGAGTGAGTCATTATAAAAATTGGGAGTCAATTGAACCTGAAGCATAATGGTTTTAGCTTTTAAATAGTCCTCTAGAAACTTAAATCTACATGCCAAATTACCTTATTAAAGAATAATTTATTTTATAATAAAAAGAATTATAGATAAACTGAATAAGAAAATGCAACCCTCATATTTTTGTATGCTCAACTCGTTACGTGTATGAAGTGTTACATAAAAATATTATCGTCGTTTAACATTATGCTTATATTTTAAAAACATGCTAGGAAGATTTTTGTATGACATATTAAAAATTCTATTTCATCTCCATGAGTATAAATATGATTATGATAAGATTATTTAGTCCCACACTAATTGAGAAGTATGAGAACTAATAGCTCATAAGTCCATCAAATCTTCCTAACTTGTTTTTTGAAGCTCATATAGTCTGAAAGGATAAAATCGTATGACCAAATTATTTTTTTTTAAAATAATTATTTAAAAAAATAATAATTACTTTTTAAAAAATAATTATTAAAAAAATAATTATTTTTTAAAAAATAAGGGACCAAATGGTCCCTTATCAGACTGAAAAAAAAAAAAAAGCATCGCCCTTAAGAATTAGCTAGTAATTCTTAAATATTTCAATAAGTGATACTCTTCGTGAGACAAAATATAATAAGTACAATTAAATCTTATTTTGAAAAGTGCACCAAATTATTTACTTTGAGACCCAAATTAGTGTTCTTATAAAATGAAAAAAACCTAACTGTGGCACAAAAATGCATACACTTGAAATTTATGATTTCAGTACTATCTAGTTTACCTAATTCATTAGTTGATGATATTCTTTGTCCAAGTTAAAAGTTCATTTCATTAGCTTAACCTTGTCGGGGAATAAAACATTGCAATTAGCGATCGAGTATCTGAATGTAATTTGAATCAACATATATGATTATCACGATTGTAGACAAGTACTACATAGTTAGATATATTTACAAAAAATTAAATTTCTTTTTTTGTTAAAATTTTGAATACAAAGATGAATTTTAAGAATGAATTACATGAAAGAGTAAACTAATAAATCAAACATAATATAAAACTAGCATGACATAATTCACATTATATTGAAACACCGTAAAATTTTACATGTCTTTAATAGGTATCATATTGTCACTATATTATAGATCTAAACCATAGCAAGTTAACCCATGTATTACTAAGTACATTTTAATAAATTTTTAGTAAATTATTTTTGATATTTTAGTATTTTTTATTTGGTTTTCTCATCAAAATTTTCAAGCATCTCTTTGTTGTTTATTATTCAATGCTCAAGTACACCAAAAATTTTAAATTGATAATTAGTAAAATCGTTCCTCAAGGTTAATCTGATAGGAGCATACTTTGATAAGCACCTGTATATTAAAATATTTCATATTTATGCTATATTATGTAAAAAGATGTATTTATCATACTATAGGAATAATCACTAAGAATAGAATAGATATTTATTTTAGGGAAGAATAAGTGCAAATAAAATATCCTATGCAGAATATGTGGATAGCTTTCATTGATTAAGATGTAGGGTAGCGACAATAGGTTAATTTGATTTTAACATGGCAATCTGATACTCTAAATAGTTGACTGAGTGTGTTATGTTTAATTTTCTAGATTATAAGATGCATTTAGATTTAGTTGTAGAAATTTTATTCCTTTTACCATGAAATAAAGTTAGTGTATAAGGATTGTTTCACTTTAGAAAAACCAAGATATAAAATTAGCTAAAATATTAATCTTAAAGTGGTTAAGGCACGCAAATATTAGAATCTTCATATTCAAATTAAATTTTTAGTTTACATTTTCTTGAAGCAAATTTATAGTTTTATAAAATTTTAAATTATATGTCTTTCCATTTGTGTGAATATCCAAAATATTTTTTATTTTTCTTAATAGATTCCTTGTCTTTCTTGATGTCACCTTAAATTCATCTCTTTTTTATTTAGTTAATTATTTCAGCCATAAGATCAAACACAATGGCATATCTTCAAAGATGTTTGATAAGATTCATGTATGTCAACAGATAAGATATCTCATGAGATGATAGAATTTATATAGTTAAAGGGATGGCCGTGATATGTTTAGTTGGGTCTGCACGACCGTTAGGTGCTTCCAAGATTGGTAATCAAAAGTAAGCAAGGATGGGCTCCTTTAGAACCTTTTAGTCGAACAAGGATGGGTTCCTTTGGAATCTTCTACACGAATGGATCCATGACCTAGTCTCTTATGTCAAAATCATATATTTTCATTTAAAATCAAAAAATATATTTCATCATAAAAATAATCAATATCAATAATATACATATTATTATTTTTTAAGATAATCATACATATATTTTTATATAGTATTTCTATTATGAAGCATTAGATTCAAATTTGATAATATATCTTTTATCACACTAATGCTTAGTAGATTATGTTTTAAACAATCTATTAATAATACATCTTCAATCAAGAGATTTGACTTATTACCTATGGTTTTTTTGTCAATAATTTTTTCCGTCTCCAAATGTGGCATATCCTTCATCTTGGCTAGTGAGCATAGAAAAATGTGTTGGATCTCCAATTATGTGTCTTGAGCATTCACTATTAAGGTACCATCTCTTAATCCTAGTTTTTTACTATCAAGGTACCATCTCTTAATCCTAGCTTTTGATTGTAAATATATCTATAAGAAAGGGGGTTTTCTTTTAGGTATCTATTTATCATTGGATTCCTCATGAATAGATTTACCTATCTTAACTATTGGCATTAGGTTATTTATGATTCCTTTAGAAACCCAAACTAATTTGTGTGAGTTATATTTTTTAAATGAATATTTATAAGTAAAATATCCGCATCTACCACAAAAATTATATTTATTTTTACGAGAAATATGTAATGTAGGTCATTTCAAAATAAAGTCAGTTGAGTGTTGCTACTCACAAAATTGATTCCTACTTTTCTATGTACATGACGTTTGCTAGCAAGAATCATATTTAAAAATTTATTTCCAATTTCAAAAAATTTTAAAATTTATTGTAATACTATATTTTCTTTCTTAAGTTAATCTAACTCTTTATACTTAATGTAAGGAGTTAACATGCTATTATCATGCTCATTTTTTAATTTTTCAAATTGATTAAAAAGAGAAGCATGATCATTTTTTAATAACTTATATTTTTTACCAATTAGCTTACATTCATCATATAAGTCATTAAAAGCATTAAGTAAATCATCATAAGATAAATAAGATTCGATTGAGTCACTTACCTTGTCATTGAGTGCCAATAGAGTTAGTTTGCCGCATTGCCACTATTGGTTTGTTATTCGTTTTTGGATGCACTCGATTCGTCTCAAGTCGCCTTGAGTACTTTCTTTTTCTTTGGTAGCTTCTTCTTCTTTAGTTGATGTGATTCACTTTTGAAGTGCTTCGGCTTCTTGTATTCATAGCAAATGACTGTATCATTTTTTAATTCACTTTTGTTCTTGGTATCTTGTTTTACAAGATTTGTATTGTTTCTTCTTCTTTGGTAGCTTCTTCTTCTTCAGTTAATGTGATTCACTTTTGAAGTGCTTCGACTTCTTGTATTCATAGCAAATGATTGTATCCTTTTTTAATTCACTTTTGTTCTTGGTATCTTGTTTTACAAGATTTGTATTGTTTCTTCTTATGAATTTTTTAAAATATCTTATTAGGAATGCCAAGTCCTCATCATCACTTAGAGCTTTTGCTCAAGTGGTCTTTTTTAGTTCTAATTGTTAGGGACGAGCTAGCACTAAGAGGGGGTGAATTAGTGCAACGATAAAAACATCGATTTCGAAAATCTTTCGTTTAATTAAAACCGATCTCGGAAGATGTTAACTTGAAAGCGTATGAGAGCATAGTGAGAGTAAGAAATCAATTTGTAATGTAAAGTAGATTGCAATAAAGGTAAATAGTAAAATAGAAATGTAAATCGATTTATAGTGGTTCGATCATCGTGATCTATATCCACTCCCTATACCTCTTCCGTCGGGGCTACCAGTATCCACTAATAGTCTTCCTTCAATAGATGATAATCACCTTCTTATACCCATATTCTCTTTTTCATAGGTTTAGGAGACAACCTTTTATAAGCACTCACTCCTCTCTAAACAGAATTCTAAACTTGGAATTAGAGGGGGATCTCTCAAGTGATTACTACAGTGTTTTCTCACTTTTAAATTTTCTATGCTTGTGTGTATTAACCAGGGATGAGAGGGGTATTTATAGGCCTCAAGTGGATTCAAACTTGGAGCCTAAAAGAGTCTTATCCCTGGTTTTCGGGGTCCTAACGGTACCATCTCTTGTACTGGGTGGTACCATCACCTGCAACACTGACACTAGGCGGTACCATCGCCCAAACTGGTGGTACCACTGCTTGACACTACCACTGGGCAGTACCACCGTCCAGTCTAGCGGTACCATCGCCTGACATAGTCTCGGAGACTATGCCACAACGGTACCACCTGTTGGGTCACTATTTGGGCTTTTCACTTGGCCCAACACAGCCCAAACTTGAGCCTAATTGACCCCAAATTGAGTTGGCCCAATTTTAACCAAATTATATGCTAACTACGAATTTTAAGACATTTACTAAGCTAAATAAGTATGTAAGTATAGGTTTCTTCCGGTGATCTTCCGACGAACTTCTAACGATCTCTCAGCAATGTTCCAACAAACTCTCGGCAAGCTCCTAAACTCCACGATGATCTTCTGGTAAGTTCCGATAAACTTCTTTGGTAAGCTCCTAGACTTCTCGGTCAATTCTGGCAGAACTTCTAACGAACATCCGGAATTCTAACGAACTCTCGAACTCCTAACGAAATCTCGTTCTTGACTCCAAGACTTCATTTTGCTTTCTGCCTTGCTATCATAGTTAATCCTGCACACTTGAAACCTACTTCGATCTAGACAATTATTACAAAGCTTGAATCAAAGTTGTCCGACATGTTAGTGGTTTATCGATGCTTCATCCGATTCTTTGACACATCGTCCTCTCTTACGGCCTATTACCCAATCGACCAGTTGACCTCTGTAACTCTATTTTCCTTGGCACAATTTTCGCTCTTCTTGGCTTGATGCTTGAATCCATGGCCCGAAGCCTTCTGTCGGTACGTCGATCCTTCAGCTCGACGTCCAATCTTCTGATTGTTGAATCTCGGATTTTGATGATGAAGTCAATTGTAATTTGTTTCATCTAATCTATATGTTGAGAAAAGTGTGTAGGATTAACTATGATAGCAGTAAGACATAAAGTAGGTGTTGTGCCAGAGTCAAGATCGAGATCTCATTGGGAGTTCGAGAGTTCGTCGGAAGTCCGGACATTCGTCGGAAGTTCTGCCGAAACCAATTGAGAAGTCCAGGAGCTTGCTAAAGAAGCTCATCGGAATTTGCCAAGAAGATCGTT
>LVTN01000984.1:88663-102412 GCA_001649415.1 Musa itinerans | reverse complement strand
GAGAAGTTTTATCTACATAAGAATACATTGTCCCCTAATGACATTAGTTCCAAAAATTAACAAAAAAAACTTATCAATCCAAACACTCTCCTTCTTGGTAAGTATTTTATTCATTTTGAGTCTCTCATAAAAAATATATTATACCTCAATCTCCTTACGACCTTCATCACTCATCTTTATTAAAATTTTGATCACGGGATCTTTTGAAATCTAAAACCAAACCAAAAAAAAAAAAATCAAAGATTAATAAATAAAAAATAAACTAAAAAGGTTGATAGAATATTTATGTGATTTGATACTCCTTACAAACATCTTCTCATGTTATAAGTAAAGAAAATCAAATTATAAGTAAATAAGATTCTACAAGTACCTTTTAGTAACCATAATTAAGCACAAATCCACTTCTATATCCTCTCATAAAATCTCAAAAAAATTTATATTTTTTCTTTTACCCACTTTAGATCTACTAAATAGAATCCAATAGTATTAAAAATATTATATTTATATTCTTAACCTTCATCAAAACAAAATATGTGGGGTATTTATAACATAATCAAACTCTAATTTTCAAGCTTTACAGAGAAGTTTTATCTACATAAGAATACATTGTCCCCTAATGACATTAGTTCCAAAAATTAACAAAAAAAACTTATCAATCCAAACACTCTCCTTCTTGGTAAGTATTTTATTCATTTTGAGTCTCTCATAAAAAATATATTATACCTCAATCTCCTTACGACCTTCATCACTCATCTTTATTAAAATTTTGATCACGGGATCTTTTGAAATCTAAAACCAAACCAAAAAAAAAAAATCAAAGATTAATAAATAAAAAATAAATTAAAAAGGTTGATAGAATATTTATGTGATTTGATACTCCTTACATACATCTTCTCATGTTATAAGTAAAGAAAATCAAATTATTTACTATATGATATCATGTTATAAGTACAAATTCACTTATACATCTTTTCATGTAGACCCCGAAGAATCTCTTAAATATTTTTTCTCATCCTTTCAAAATCTACAATGCGTAAACGCATAGTATCAAATGATAACACACCATTGGTTCTCACGTCGGGTTCATTCCTAAGGATTATATATATATATATATATATATATATATATATATATATATATATATATATATATATATATATATATATATATATATATATATATATATATATATATATATATATATATATATATATATATATATATATATATATGGATAGTTTCTCATTAAGTGTATCTTATTTTTATATACAAAATATTTTTGTTAAGTTAAATTTCATAAAAAATATTGATAACGCTATACTTTATACATGTATTTCAGAATTAATGAGCTATAAAATATGATATGTATATATATCATCAATTAATTATGATGACGTATGCTCATTCAATATATTGCACCAAATCCTGATTCTCATTATCCTTCATAGGATACCCATTATATTTATGATTTAAATAAATTATATATAATCTTGGACGATTTATAGAAAAAACCCCAAGTTTGTGAGATTTTTTTGGATAGCACTTCTCATTTTCAAAATACCTAAAGAGGATCCTTACCTTTTTAAAATAATAACATGCACTCACTCACATTTAATTTTTGAGTTTCCTGTCGAAACCAACTTAGTCGAACCAGTTAAACCGGTTCGGTTAAAGTTTCTGAAGAGGGAGGGTTCTAATATTTTTAGTTCAATCGGACTGTATTTTTTTCTAAAAAAATCCGGGTTTTTACTAGAAATCGCTCTATAATTTTTACCATTATGCTAATAACAGTTTATTTTATTTTATTTTTAAATTTTTTTTTTTGGCTTCTTGGTATTTTGTATAGGCCATTCATTCTTATTAGTTTATTTTTCAGATCATGATTTGGTGAAGTTGAAAGAAACTGTGATGATCCAACCTAATCTAGTAGTTGAAGCGACATTTAGGAAGCGATTAAACAAAGATATAATTATATGAGAAATATTTCGAACATGCGATGTGAATATGGCGTATTGGAGTTGACAAATCGGGTGATTGAAGTGAATCATCCAATGTGGATTAGGTCGACACTATAAGCCTGCTTTATGTAGGTCCCACCTCTATGTATCAACCAAAATTTGCCACCTCTGCGGGATAAATGGGATACGGGTGATAGGACACTATCTCTCCAAAGAGTAGGCTTTCTTCCCTGGCTTGCTTGAACGTATCAAATCCAATGGTTTGTTTGACAGGGTTTCAGATATGTTGAGATTACATATACTAACCATCACCTGGACGGGATAAAAGGGATATTGGTGATAAGACATCATCTCTCAAAAGAGTAGGCTTTCTTCCCTAGCTTACTTGAACGTATCAAATTCAATGATTTGTTTGACAGGATTTCTGATCTGTTAAGATTACATACATTAACCCAGCTTAAATCAGAAGAGTTTCGCCTTTGTTTACCTGATAAATGACATGATTCCCTCGTTCTTAGTTCACTAGAAGCTTAATTTAAAATGAATTGATATAAATAATATTATGTATAATGTTTCTGGTTAGTTTTCCGTATGTAATCTACTTATTCAGTGATATCGGATAAAAAAAAAGTATATATATATATATAAATATATAAATATAAATATATATATATATATATATATATATATTCGATGATGTCGACCTTTACAGGTTGTCTTTTGAAACTATTTGCACCTCAATAAACACAAGCTTATACTATTTGTATTGGTGCCCCAAGTTCCTTTGCTTCAAATTTCAACAACCTTTTGCAGAGAAAGATTTGACAGGAAGAAGCATCTTCATATATATATATATATCTTGATTTCGAAATATATATATATATATATATATATATATATAAAATTAAAGAATCAAAATTATTATTATTATTAAAAAATCATCTTCTTGCATTATCATGATCCTAATTTCTAGTTCTTTTCAATCAAAATTCATTTGACTATTGAATACCGATCAAGAAAACGTTCCTTCATAGAAGTCATTGTCTTGGATAAGAACCACAACACATAGGTGCAAGAAAAAAAGGAAGGCTCATCCATAGAGTGATCCCTTGAACCATGGCATTTCAAACTAAGAAGAGGTGAAATTTCTTGTCCTCCAAGAAAAAGAAAAAAAAAAGAAAAAAAGGTCTTCTGTCAATTAATCGATCAATAAAAGAAAATTTGGCACCTCTTGATCCTTGAATCTTCTTCTACATCTCTTTTGATTTCTTGTGTCTTCTTTTTCTTTTCTTCCAATGTTTTCGCAGCTTCGATGGTACTTGTATAAGCATATTATATTGCCATATGAACCTGGGTGTGGCATCATCCACAAGATAAACTAATCAAATAGAAGATTATGTTAGATTAAAGAATTAACTGAAGAGGTCTAACAGAGTAAGCCTTAGAGACACATGGTAGTCTTAAAGAGGGACTAATATAGATGTATGTGAACCAAACTTTCATTTCCACTGTGCATGTTTTCTCCGTTGGGGCACAAAACGGAAATAAACTACAAGTAAGTTGAGTGTCTCCGTTTGATGATGCCTTCTCTTTTTTGTGGCCTGCGTGCGTGCTTGAAGCAGTCAGAGCATGCCGAAACTAGCACTAATTATCAATTATTGAGCTAGAGTACCACTTCGATCCAAAAGAAGAACC
The DNA here is from genome assembly GCA_001649415.1 of Musa itinerans. Classification (NCBI taxonomy): domain Eukaryota; kingdom Viridiplantae; phylum Streptophyta; class Magnoliopsida; order Zingiberales; family Musaceae; genus Musa; species Musa itinerans. The sequence continues at coordinate 98,759 of LVTN01000984.1, read as the reverse complement.
AACGAACAGATTACATGGTCTCTCTTATCTCTGGATAAGCAGAGCAGACGAGGTACCCACGATTAAGCCACCAAAACATGGTTGATGGTGGGGCCGATCACCATGTCAAAACGAAACCACGGACGGTTCCCTGAAGGTACAATGTCAGTTTCTGGAGAGGCTTACACGTCATTAGATCTCATAATTGTAGCATTCAGTCGTTCAAATGCCTCAGTAGAATAAGAATAATAATAATAATAATAATAATAATAATAATAATAATAATAATAATAAAAAGCGGTGAAAAAGCCCCTCAAACCAAACCATTCCTTCTGCTCCAGAGTTTCCCACAGATTTCCTTTGACGTTGTCCGAGTCAAGGGACAGTTCAGTCATTACACACCACAAGCATTGAGGAAGTCACGCCTTTATATGTATTGTGCACATCTTGCTGCTGAGTTGTGCCTAAACTACCTTCCTCTTCCTCCTAAAACTCGGTCGCAATCCCTTCTCCAAGATGTCCAGTAATTCATGGAAGTCAGTCTTAACCGGCTGCTGGGCGAAGAGCGTTGAGAACTCTGCAACAAGTCCCAGAAAGCTCCAGTGCAGCTCGAGTTCTGATATAAGCAACTCCAGCGCACCATTCTCGCCCGAGGACCTGTCGTTGACTCTCGCAGGATCCAACCTCCATGCATTCACCATTGGAGAGCTCAAAGCTGTCACGAGGAACTTCTCCATGACCAATTTCATCGGATCAGGTGGATTTGGCCCCGTCTACAAGGGTTACATTGACGACAAGCTGCGGCCAGGCCTCAAGGAGCAGCATGTGGCGGTGAAGTCCCTGGATTTGGACGGCTTGCAGGGCCACAGAGAGTGGCTGGTGAGCGCCACCACCATGACTTGGACCTCTTTTAAGCCATTAAGCTCTGTTAGTTAAGCTCGTATCAGGTTTCTTTGTGCGTGATCTAGTTGCTGTCTGTGTGACTTCAGGCCGAGGTCATCTTTCTTGGGCAACTGCGGCATCCCCATCTCGTTAAACTGATTGGTTATTGTTGCGAAGATGAGCACAGGATGCTCGTCTACGAGTATATGCCTCGAGGAAGCTTGGAAAACCATCTCTTTAAGAGTAAGTCTAATTCTTGAAATAACAAAGAAGCAACAGTTGTCTTTTTTTTTTGAATGACAGTCTTCTTTGTGCTTTAAATTTTACTCTGCTCATATCCTAATAGAGCATCCATCAGGTCATAAAATCCTCAATAGAATATGCTTATTTTGCTTTTATATATACCTAAGGAACATGCGAAAGTTGGTTTCCTGTGTCCTTATGAAACACTTGCTTTCATGACAAGTATATAAACATAATCTAACGAAGCACTTGCTTTCGAACAACGTTAGTATGCAACTTGCGCAAGCAAGGTTGAACTATCACTTCAAATTATTTTCTGTAATTCAATTTTGTGCTCATCAACTTTGTCATTTTTCCATGCGCATTAGTGCTCGCTTGGGGCCTGCTGGCTCGTTTTTCATTGACTTGCAATGGCTTTGGTAGATGACAGACACAGTTCAGGTGGAACCTATATGAGGGTTAATCTTTACCTACTCTTTATCTGCGCAGGACTGCTTGCTTCATTGCCGTGGTCAACGAGGCTAAAGATAGCGGTGGGAGCCGCCAAGGGCCTCGCCTTTCTGCATGAAGCCGAGAAGCCCGTCATCTACCGCGATTTTAAAGCGTCAAACATACTGCTCGACTCGGTAAGTATCTTTGACCTCGATGGATCCAACGACACATCAAATGCAAGTTGATGATACCACGCAATTTAGCCCCAACCTTTAACCAAATAAAAATAATAAAAATAAAAGACGATCTCCTTACAAACCAACCTCCAAGCTTACCTCATTGACTTGTGAGATTGACGGCAACGTTGACTAAGTATCGCAGGATTACACGGTGAAGCTTTCGGATTTCGGTCTGGCAAAGGATGGGCCGCAGGGAGACAACACCCACGTCACCACGCGTGTCATGGGCACACGTGGGTACGCGGCACCGGAGTACGTATTAACCGGTAAGAAAGACAACAAACAACCCACGTCACCACATGGCTACGCCGCCGTGGCTACCGCTGATTAACCAACAAGCGATTGGATCCCTGCGCAGGTCACCTTACAGCCAAAAGTGACGTCTACAGCTTCGGAGTCGTGTTGTTGGAACTACTGGCTGGGAGACGGTGCGTCGACAAAACCCGACCCAAGCGGCAAAAGAACCTTGTCGATTGGGCTCGACCCTACCTCAACAATTCAGACAAGATAAGCCGCGTCATGGACCCCAATCTCGACGGTCTGTTCTCGTCCAAAGGCGCCCAAAAGGCCGCTGCAATTGCCTACAAATGCTTGAGCCACAATCCCAAATCGAGGCCCAACATGAGGACCGTCGTGGAGACATTGGAGCCGCTTCTCAACCTGAACGATGTGCCCGTTGGCTCCTTCGTCTACGTTGCGCCAACGCCAACGGAGCGAGTCACCGAGGATACGAAGGCGGAGAAACTGGACACGGAGACGGAAGAGAAGCACCACGGCCACCACAACCGCGATCAGAGGCACAAGCAGCGATTCCCTAACTCGGTGATTCATTCCGAGGTCACCCTGCACAGGGATGGCAACAGTTTGTACCGCAACTCCCACTTTAGGAGATCCTCGAGGCAGAACCAGGAACGTGGTGCGTGAACAACAACAACAACCACCAACATCAGCATCACACTGCTATATATATATATATATATATATATATATGTAGATACGGCATTGGCGTCGGTTCATTGAAATCATTTCCTCAAGTCATGTGAAATTTGAAAGAAATTTGCAGCGATTCCCTAACTCGGTGATTCATTCCGAGGTCACCCTGCACAGGGATGGCAACAGTTTGTACCGCAACTCCCACTTTAGGAGATCCTCGAGGCAGAACCAGGAACGTGGTGCGTGAACAACAACAACAACCACCAACATCAGCATCACACTGCTATATATATATATATATATATATATATATATGTAGATACGGCATTGGCGTCGGTTCATTGAAATCATTTCCTCAAGTCATGTGAAATTTGAAAGAAATTTTGACTCAGAAATGCTCTTAAACTGGTTAATGGTTGAAAAAACTAAGAGTTCAAAAAGGCTTCCAGCTCGCGGGATGAATGACCCACCTTCGATCCGATGTCCTGATAGTATGTCACGTTGTACGCTCTTTTCTTTGGGAAAAAAAAGAAAAAAGAAAAAAGAAAGAAAGAAAAGACAAAAAGGAACTTTTAAATTACTTACAAGAATCCATTGGCTTCAGTGGTTAATTTCAGCTGGCACTCACCTGCAAAACCCTCCATTCAACTATGTTGTAATTAATACCATTGTCACCTACGTTGCTAAGTTTATTGAGGAGACGGTAAAACAAAAATAAATACTTATAGAGAGATGATGGTAGGGACGCTGCAGCACGTGTTAGCTGGTATGAGGTTCACTTGTGGAGGCTTTGGGGTTCTTTTGACTTGTTGGTAAAAGGTATATGGGGCCACATTAACCGTCGGTCAGGTGTTTAATTGTCATTCCATTATGGTCCTTCGGATCAATAGGAATAAATGTCATTTCTTCAATTACCTGCCGGCCGACCAGACATTTTTTTCCTCTCTTCCTCGAGGAAGAGGCAGTAAATGAAATCCAAGGGGAATAACAGCATAATTCTGAGAATTAAAAATTGACCTAATTTGTGATCTTAATACAAGTGCAGCACATACAAGACAGACTCTGTTTGTTGCTGCTGGGGCCCTCCAATCCAAAGCAGGCTGAGAGCAAAGCCATGAAGATTTTTAAACTGGAGGGTGCAGCGAAACCCCATGGCATCCGAGGAGGTACATGATTGTTTTGTTGATATTTTTTTGAAGGCTGCACAAAAAATTCATGCGGAAGAATTTTGTTATACTCATCATGAACTTCCAAATCCTTTATGGGGTCTCATACCCACCATTTCTTTATACTCTTTCCGGGTAAAGGTTGAATGACGGAAGCTTTATTTCAAAATAATAATAATAATAATAATAATAATTATTATTATTATTATAATAATTGATAGTGGTACCATCTCCTTCGTAGAGGCCCTTTATGCTCATCTTCAAATTTTTTTTAATTTAATTAATAAAAATTCGGATTTGGTTTACAGTTCTGCACAATTAGATATGGTAATTATTGTACGCTTGAAATGGCCCCTTCCCTTCTATATTTATTAGGACATATCAAACTATGCTTTCTTGAGCTTATTGGTTAAGAATTAATTAATTTCGGATAATGGTGGGATCTGTCTTTTCCTAATATTCCTCTTTGGTCTTATTTATGTTTATGTATCATCCTAATATTAATAATATTACACGTCACTTCACATTAATTTCTTGGTAATATTCATATTTTTCTTGAACCTTCTTTATAAGCAGATGATGCTCATCTTATAACAAAAATGCATGAATCTTCTTAAATTATCCGTATTTGATAAAATCCCTTCTAAAAAGGGTGATTTCTCATAAAAGGCCCTTAGTTTTTTTTTTTTTAATATCTTCACACCGTATCTATTTTTGCTTTATCCTCACATTGCAAGTTTTTTTTTCAAATAAACAAAATATCTTTTTTAAAAAATGATGCGTTTGTTTCTATCTCGAGCTCTCGACTCAGTTCACTTCATAGGTTTCAGACTGATTCTAACCAATTATTATCAAGATTAACTCGATGAAAGCTTATCAAGTTAGGGTCACGAATACCACGTACGATATCAATTTAATGGGTTGTTTCAGTCCTTGGAGTAGTCATACAAGTGAAAAATAGAACGGAGTTACAAATGTTATTCTCCAGATTCAGCTAGGTATTAGAGGGAAGATGTTGGCCTAATCATCCTACTCAACTCTCATAGGAAGAATCTCAAGAACAAGATGAGGATAATGATACAGTTATATCACCTAAATATTTGGCTCCAACGACACACTACGATATTACAACAAATCAACAAATACTGGGACCAGATATATCAAAAAAAGGAGAAATCACATAGAAACTCTTGTGTTTTCACTGGATATGATTAAAAATAATATCACACAAAGGTTCCCCAATCACACCTTTTAACTTATGCTGAAAAGAATATAATAATACAAGTATTATCCAATCTTACAACCCGACAAAGGTATCCTAGTGTTGGGGGCGAGAGAAACAGATTTAAAATAAAAAAAATCTTAGACATCGACAAAAAATAAACCAAAAAGTTGACATAAAATTTATATGGTTCGACACTCCTACTTATATGTAATACCTTAGTTCTAGTCCCATCCATATTCTCCGACTAAAGTAGTATATCATATTTTAATTTTATTATTATTATTGATATGAATATAGTAGAAAGTAAGTAATTTAAAAATTAAAATTTGCTAACTTACTAAACAAAATTGATGGTGGTTTTCCCCACATAGTATTTTTGATACCTATATATAACTATAACATCTAACAAAAAAAAAAATCCAAACATAACATGTCTAAATTTTATACATACAAAATGTCCATAGGTCATTGTACATTTCTACGTTAGCATGAACTTGTATATGCTCACTTCTCTACCCAAATCATTTGGGTGGGTACTATTATCTTTATTTGTAAAATAAGATCTATAGTGAGTAATCACTACTTGTAAAATAGGATCTATAGTGAGTAGTCACTTAGTAAGTATAACCTTTTATTCATGTGAGCATGCATGTCATATACATAATATTTTAAAATTATTAGCATAAGACATTTAACGGTAAACATCTCATCTTATACTTCTTTAGTTAGTATAACCCTATAACATAGTATATGCATAATAAGGAGGTAAAATTTTATGCTAAAATAATTCAAAATGTTTATATGCATATGTGGGAAACATAACAAATTCTATATCCCATATTATTATATATACATGCACTCCCATGTCGTACATCATAATATATATATGCACTCCCATATTGTATATCATAATACATATGTGCACTCTCATACAATACGTCATTATAATACATACGTGTACTCTCATACTATATATTATCGTAATATATACGTACACTCCCACACTATATGTTATAATATATATGTGCACTCTCACACTGTATATCATAATATATACGTGCACTCTCACATCGTACATTATAATACATATGTGTACTTTCAAACTGCACGTCATAGCATATACGTATATTACACATCATAACATATCTGTATACTCCCACATCGCATGTCATCATATATGCATCCATACAAGACATTTTTATCATAATTCATATATTTCTATGCTTACAAAATATGTACATTCATATCTAGCTCATGACAATCATATTATTTGAAACATACTTTCCAAAATACATTATGTATACGATTATTTATACGATCATTATTTTATAAGAAAATAAACTTATACTTAATTGAACTTTGAAATGAAGATGCCAAGGAAAGATCATGTTTATTAATGATCGAGTGTGTTAGAAAGCACTACACATATCAAATTGAGAGCATAGGGTCATACGATACCATATTTAAGAACTCTACCTCTTGACTTAAAAGAGAATCATTTGGAGTCTAAGCTATCCTCCTAATTCAACTACCAATACCTACCTATTCTATTATGTTGAAATTGGGTTAAGATTATCTAAATTTATAAATATCATTGGTGTACAAAGGTGGTATTCAATCAATTCCAAATCTTACAAAACCCTAAGATAACATTTTAAAATATATCAAAAGGCTAGAGCTTAATCATATGCCTAAGTAAGTTAATTCAGCTCAAATAAAATCCCTTCTTTGAAAATATAAGATTATAAGTATCTCAGATTGGGATAATAATAACTCTATGCACCAATCTCATATTAAAGTCATACTAGAAGTCTTGAAACTATAAGAGAATTATCTAAAATATATCCAAAAATAAAAGATAAATTCAAAGTCTAGGTGACTAAAAAATAGCTTAAAATTTTAGCTTATAATTTATAAAACTAAAACCCTAGGTGTAGTAAGAAAAGAATTGGGCATTTCTGACTGCAATATTTCTCAGGGGTTTTCTAGCTTCCATGAAAAAAGCTGAGAGAATAGTTGAAGAAAAAGAGAAAGGAATGTGGGTTATTAGGCTGGTAAAGAGTATGAGGCCAAAATAAGATTGAGGTGCTTAAGAGTTTGTCTTGAGGTTTAGGGTTCAATCTCATTAGACCTCATTTCAAGTTTTTCTTCCTTTTTTTTTCTTTTACTAATATAAGTTTAATGTTATAGTAGCTTTCATTGAATTTAATTTGATTTGACAAAGATGATATTTTGGTCTTAACCCATTCTTCAATCCCACTTATGCATCTCAATATTTTTAGTATTGTTGAATCTCGAATTTTGATGATAAAATCAATTGATAAAGTTATGATCTAATGTGCTTTGAGAAAAGTAATACAAAACTCACTTGAATCATGAAAAGGTGAAACAATTAAAGTAGTAGAATTAGACATTGGGTCAGAATCAGAGATTGGGCATCGAGCCGGAAGAATCAGACATTGCGCTAAGATTGGACGTTGCGGGAATCAACATGCTGATGGATCGGGCGATACGCCAAAGGTTCGGATGATGTGTCAGAAGTTCGTCAGGAGTTCAGATAAACCAATGACATATCGGATAACTTAAATTCTTATTGTAATTGTTTAGGTCTTAATTATTGTAGTTAGGTCGTAAATGTTGAATCTCGGATTTTGATGATGAAACCAATTGATATAGTTTATGATTTGATTTACATTTTGAGTGACGCAGGAAGCTTCGATTACGGATAGACAATTAAAGCAGGAAGAATTATGTTGGGACGAAAAAAAATATATCAGAAGATTGGACATCGCGTCGAAGGATCGGTCGACGTATCGACATAAGGCTTCGGGCCATGGGTTCGGGCATCGGGCTAAGAAGAGCAGAAATTACGCCAAGGAAATTAGAGTTGCAGAGGTCAACTGGCCGATTGGGCAATAGGCCGCAAGAAAGGATGATGCGTCGAAGAATCGAACGAAGCGTTGAACCAATGACATGACTAGACAACATTTGATTAGCTTAGTAATAATTGTCTAGATCGAAGTAGGTTTTAAGTGTATAGGATTAACTATGATAGCAAAACATAAAGCAAAATGAAGTCCCGGAGTCAAGAACGAGATTTTGTTGGGAGTTTGAGAGTTCATCGGAAGTCGAGACGTTCGTCGGAAGTTCTGCCAGAACTGACCGAGAAGTCCAAGAGCTTACCAAAGAAGCTCATCGGAACTCACCAAGAAGATCATCGTGAAGTCCAAGAGCTTATTGGAAGTCTGCTAGAACATTGTCGAGAGATCATCGGAAGTTTGCTGGAAGTTCGCCGGAAGCTCACTGGAAGAAACCTAGACTTACAGACTTGTTTAGCTTAGTAAATATCTTAAATTTCGTAGTTCGCACATAATTGAGATTGAACTTGGGCTAACCCAATTAGGGGCCAGTTGAGCCCATGTATGGACTGTGTTGGGCCAAGTGCAGGGCCCAAACAGTGACACAACAAGTGCAACCGTCGTGGCACAGTCTTTGAGACTGTGTCAGGCGGTGGTACCACCTAGACACAGTCTCCGAGAGGCTGTCAGGTGGTGGTACCACCTAGTGTCAGGGTGTCAGGCGGTGGTACCACCAGATTGGGCAGTGGTACCGCCTAGTGTTAGTGTCAATGTCAAACTGGCACTAGCGATGGTATTGACCAACATAGGCAGTGGTACCACCTGTACTCAGGAGACCCGGGATGAGATAATTTTAGGCTCCAAGTTTGAATCAACTTGAGGTTTATAAATACTCCTCTCATCCCTGGTTAACAAACACAAGAATTGAGAGTGAAAAAGAAAGAAACACTGCTATAATCTTGTGTGAACTCCTCTCCTTCTTCTAAGTGTTAGAATAGTTTGAGAGAGGAGTAAGTGGGGGTGTAAGGGTTATCTCCTAAACCCGGTAAAAGGAGAAAGATCTGTAAAAGGTGGTTGGTCTTTGCTTATTGAAGGAAGACCGATAGTGGATGCTAGTGGCCTCGAAGGAAGAGGAATTGACAGAGTGGATGTAGGTCATGATGACCAAACCACTATAAACTCAGTTTGCATTTCTATTTATGCAATTTACCTTTACTACAAACTTACTTGCTTTACATCCACTACACTCTTCTATACGCTTTCAAGTATCTTTAAGAAATCAGTTTTAATCAAATGAGAGATTTCGAACCGACGTAGTTTTACCGCTGCACTAATGGCTCTTTTCGGCTTTCAAGAGGGAAACTCTCTCATTCGTCCTCCTATGTTCAATGGGACGGACTACACTTATTGGAAAACTCAAATGTATTGAATCTCAGATTTTGATGATGAAACCAATTGATAAGTGTTTATGATTTGATATGAGTTTTGAGTGACACTGGATGCTTTGATCATGATGAGAAAATTAAAGTAGGAAGAATCATGTTGGGCAGGTGGAACATGTCAGAATATTGGACGTTGAGCTAGAGGATCGGTCGACGTATCGGCAGAAGGCTACGAGCCATGAATTCGGGCATTGGGCCAATAAGAACGGATATTGCGCCATGGATATCAGAGTTGCGGAGGTCAACTAGCCGATTGGGCAATAGGCCGCAAGAGAGGACGATACGTCGAAGAATCGGATGAAGCGTCGATGGACCAATGACATGTCGGATGATATGATTCATGCTTAGTAATAATTATCTAGATCAAAGTATATTTTTATATGTGCAAGATTAACTATAATAGCAAGGCATAAAGCAAAATGAAGTCCCGGAGTTAAGAATGCAATTTCGTTGGGAGTTCGAGAGTTCGTCGGAAGTCCGGACGTTCATCAGAAGTTATGCCAGAATTGACCGAGAAGTCCTGGAGCTTGCCAAAGAAGCTCATCGAAACTCGCCAAGAAGATCATCATGAAGTCCAGGAGCTTGCCGGGAGTCCGCCGGAACATTGTTGAGAGATCATCGGAAGTTCGCCGGAAGATCGTCGGAAGCTCGCCAAAAGAAACCAGACTTATTTTGCTTAGAATATGTCTTAGGAATC
>LVTN01000984.1:70976-87744 GCA_001649415.1 Musa itinerans | reverse complement strand
TTTTTCTTTAAATGCGAAAGCTATGAACGCTCTATTTTGTGCTTTGAGCAAAAATGAGTTTAATCATGTTTCTTTATGCGAAACTGCACATGAGATTTGGCACACACTAGAAGTAACTCATGAAGCCACAAATAGAGTTAAAGAGTCTAAAATCAATCTTTTAATGCATGATTTTGAGCTATTTTGAATGAAGCCGAGTGAAACCATTGTTGACATATACACCCATTTTACGGATGTCATCAATGGTTTAAAAGCACTTGGCAAATATTTTTCGAATTTTGAACTTGTTAATAAAGTTTTACGATCACTTTCAAAAAATTAGGATTCGAAAATAACGGTAATACAAGAATCAAAGAACTTGAATACTTTTTTGATCGAATAATTTATCGGGTCACTAATGACCTATGAGATGACTTGCAACACTCATGAAGAGCTTGAGAACAACCTTCCAAAGAATAGGAAGGATTTGGGACTTAGAATAATTGAAGACCACTCGAGCAAAAGCTCAAGTGATGGTGAACTTGAACTCCTCACTATGAAATTTAAAAAGTTCATGAAACAAGAATTAAAAAATAAAAATAAACTTAAAAAGAACGCAACTACTTGCTATGAATGCAAGAAGAAGGTAGACTCTAGGATGAATCGAATTCATCCAAAGACAAGGAGAAAACCAATAAAAGCGAGGTGGCAAACTATGCCTTAACAACTTTTGACGACGAGGTAATCAAAATCCCCTTATTTTACTTTCAAATTACTTAATATTTTTCATGAATTATTTTTAATTTAGTTAAGAAAATTATATAATTTTTATTTGAATTGTATGTTTAATGATGTAATGAAAATACAAAAATAAAATGGGATTATACGTACCTTTCTAGTGATTTAAAAAATAATCATGAAAATTACATGTTTTATGATAAACAAACAAAATGATTTTGATTAAAAATGCCATATGAAATCATGCTTGATGTTTTAATGATGTAATAATGTAATAAAATGTTAAATATAAATCTAATGCTTGTACACCTAACAAGATTAATCCTATGTATGTGTTTAAGAAGCAATAATGTGTATCATGTTAATTTTTGTTTCTCGATTTTGATTGAAGATGCTCTATTATTAATGAAATCATGTTTGATTTGAAGTAATGATTTGATATCATGCTTAATGAGTTTATATTTCGAAATTATGCATAATGATTCTTGAAACTTATGGCTTATCGATTTTTACCGTAATGAAAGTTGCTTTTCGATTTTAAACATGATGGATGGTTTTCATATGAAAAACTTGAGCATACTTATATGAAATCAATCACATAAAATGAAATTCATAAAAAGAAAAATGCATTGCTATAACAAACAAGATAATTTTGATTAAAAATAATTCATGTTTAATGAAATCATGCTTAATGATTTAATGATGCATAATGATGAAAACATTAAAAGTTTCGGTACCATGCTTGATGATTTTATTCTATGCATGATATTTTGAAGTTATATATGATGATTTTTGTGATTTATTGATCTTGATGATTTTTATGATAAATCTATATATGTCATTTTGAATCTCTTGAAAATGATTTTGATTTTAATAATTTAAATTTGAATGACTTTTATCCAATTCTTCCACATATTCTTGAGATTTATGAATCAAAATCTTATATCTCCTATGTTTCTTTTTACCATTTACTAAAGAGGAGATCTATGAAACTAACCATGATCTTGATAATTATGTTTTGAAACTTTATGTAAATCAAGAACGTTCACGATGACTTCTTGCATTTTATTAAAGGAAGTATTTATCAAAATGAATCATGTATTTTGGTATTCATATGATCTCATCTTTCATGATATGATTTTTCTTTGTATAATTCTTTGTATTCATGAAGTATATCTTATCATCAAAATTTTCTTGTTATTCTTTATGTGATGATTTAAAAATTGATGAAAAGAGAAATGAACTGCACCATGATATTTTTATTCCCCTCTCTTTGCCTATGATAAAGGGGGAGAAAATTAATGATGAATGTTTGGTATCATGATCAAATGTTGATAAATGCTTAAAAATTTTAATGTCTTAGTATCATGTATGATATGGTCATAATGATAATTGATTTATATTTTGATATCATGCATGAAAAATGAAAGGTAAGGTTTTGAAATTGTGCATGTTTTAATTTGAAACTATAATGATGTACAAACATATTGAAATAAGATTGATTCTTTACCTTTGTCATAAATTAAAAATTATTATAAAGGGAAAACAAATTATAAAATTATATTATTCCCTTCTTTTTGACAATGACAAAGGGGGAGATAAAGTTTGCTAGCTTGCTAGCTAGCTTGTATACTTCAAGAAGAAGCAAAAAAATTGCTAGTGTACATATCTCAAAAGAGAAAGATTTTCTAGCTTACACAATTCAAGAAGATGCAAAAACATGCTAGCTTGCTCATCTCAAAAGAGAAGCAAAGATTGCTAACTTTTATATTTTAAAAGTTGCTTTCTTGAATATCTCAAATTTTGCTAGCTTATATATTTTTTAAAATAATGTAAAAATTTGCTAGCTTGCATGATGTAGAATTTACTATATTGAACATCATCAAGAATTGCTACCTTGCAATATTAAGAGAAGCAAAAGTGCTATCTTGCATATCTTAAGAAGCAAAACATGTTAACTTGCAAATCTAGCAAAATTTATAAACTTGCAAAACTAAAATTATTGCTAGCTTGCATAATGATAAAACTTGAGATTTACAATGCAATGATTTGATTTAGTGATAGTTACCCTTCTCCTTTTTGTTGATGACAAAGAGGGAGAAGTATGATGATGTTAAGCATAATTTTATAATGACATATTACAATTATTCATATAAAAATTTGCTTTGTCTTGAATTCATAGCGAGTCACGCGACACTCTCAGCACATGAAACAGAAGTCTCTGATAGACTTATAGTGGGGATCAGGATCCAATCAGCATCTTAGTGTTGTTGAATCTCGGATTTTGATGATGAAACCAATTGATAGTATTTATGATTTGATCTGTATTTTTAGTGATGCAGGAAGTTTCAATTAAGGACAAACAATTAAAGCAAGAAGAATTATGTTGGGCTAGAGAAAAACATGTCAGAAGATTGGACGTCACATCGAAGGATCGGTCGACGTATCGACAGAAGGCTTTGGGCCATGGGTTCGGGCATTAGGCCAAGAAGAGCAAAAATTGTGCCAAGTAAATGTAGAGGTCAACTGGCCGATTGGGCAATAGGCCACAAGAAAGGACGATGCACCGAAGAATCAGATGAAGCGTCGAACTAATGACATGACCGGATAATATTTAATTAGCTTAGTAATAATTATCTAGATCAAAGTGGGTTTTAAGTGTGCATGATTAACTATGATAGCAAGGCATAAAGCAAAATGAAGTCTTGGAGTCAAGAATGAGATTTCGTTCGGAGTTCAAGAGTTCGTTGGAAGTCCAAACGTTCGTCGGAAGTTCTGTCGGAACTGTCCGAGAAGTCCAGGAGCTTACCAAAGAAGCTCATCGGAACTCGCCAAGAAGATCGTCGTGAAGTCTAGGAGCTTACCAGAAGTCCGCTGGAACATTATCGAGAGATCATCGGAAGTTCACTGAAAGTTTGCCAGAAGAAACATAGACTTATGGACTTGTTTAGCTTAGTAAATGTCTTAAATTTCACAGTTAGTACATAATTGGGATTGGAATTGGGCCAACCCAATTAGGGGCCAGTTGAGCCGATGTATGGACTATGTTGGGCCAAGTGCAGGGCCCAAACAATGACCCAACAGGTGCAACCATTATGGCACAGTCTTCGAGACTATGTCAGGCGGTGGTACCGCCGGTCTAGGTGGTGGTACCGCCCAGACATAGTCTCCAAGTGGCTGTCAGGCGGTGGTACCGCTAGTCTAGGCGGTGGTACCACCCAGTGTTAGGGTGTCAGTCGGTGGTACCGCCTAGTGTTAGTATCAAACTAGCACTAGCAGTGGTATCGCCCAACACAGGCAGTGGTACCGCCCGTACCCAGTGTTGGGAAATCTTGGGGGTGACATCACATGCGCAGCGGAAGAACAAGAAAACAAAATCCCCTATTCCCAAAGAGATGTTCGTCGTCGTGCAAAGATTGGTGCGCAAAATCCATGAAACTTAAAACTGCGTATAGAGTAGATTGTATTACCTAGGGAGATCGTATATCCCTATTTCCTTACAGATCTTTAGGAGAGAGTGAAGGAGGTCAAGCATCCTCCTCTCAGCGGTGATCCACACAACAGGGCTGCGACGATGCTCCTCAAAACTCCAGGCCTGCTCTGAGATAGAGAGGGGGAGGAGAATTGGAGAGGCAAGCAAAGATTCTAGCCTATGAGGCTCTGAATCCCTCCTATTTATAGAGGTCCCCTATCAAACCCTAATGGATCCTCCCCTAGTGGATATTTAGATCTGCATCCAATTACCCAAGCCTTTTTAGATTAGTGGATCTCTATCCAATAATCTCTCATGGGCTCTTATTGGATCTCGTCCATGAGATCCAATAATTTAGGGGGTTATTGGATATCCAATAAGACAAGAGCTCCGGCGGATATCTTATATCCGAACAGCAAGGAAATTGGTGCAAATTGCGATAGCAGAATTCTCGTCGAAAAATTTCAGTGGTTTGCGACGAAAATTTGCAGCAACATAAAATCATTTTTAGAGATGAATTCCTTAATAGATCAATCATAGATAGAAGCCAAGATGATCTATGAAGTGTATAAGAAATTTTGTTCAAAAAATATTGAAATAGATCGGTTAAGGCAACAATATGCGATTGAAATTTTCTGCAGCATAGATTTTCAAGTGTAGTAGATTGGACGTAAAAGATCAGTAGTTTATATTGAGAATTTTTCGATGAAACCAAAGGGAAATCCACTATTAGGAAGTGTTAAATCTATCATAAAATTTTTGTAGAGATTTGGATAGAAAAAACTTAGTAGTAAGATCAAACAAACTGTGCTATGCGGTTGGAATTTCTGTAATGTATCTTTCATCGTAGAGATGAAAACTTTACGATGAAAAGTTTATGCAGCAATATAGGAACAATTTTTTTTTTGGATTTTTGAATAAGGATAACTAAATTGTAGCAGCAGTAAGGTAGGAAACCAGAACCTGTTGCAATTCACGGGGAGATCAAAGGATGATCCACGGTGGTGGAGATGATGGTGGAATTTGGCGACGATCTTTTAAGCAATTGTGGGAATATCTTTGGGTAGCTGTGGAGAGCTGATGGATGGCTGTGGAAGGGCAGCGAGATGCCAAGAATGCTGCTCTGATACCAGGTGATAGAACCCTTGCAGATTCTAAGCTTGGGGTTGATCTCTTTAGGGGATCGGCCTCCTTGGAACTCTATAGAGGTTCCTTCCTCCAAGTTGCTGCTCAAAGGCTGCAGAAAAGATTCATCTATTGCTTATCAAAAGAGAATGAATATATAGCTATTTATAGGGTTTCTAAACCCTAACTCCTAATAGGACTCCTACTTCTAACCAACTCCTAATAGGACTCATATTCCTTTACGACTCCTAATTCTTCTCTATGAAATAATCTCCAAACCCTAGCCGGCCTCTTCACCTCTTTAATAGGGGTCAGCTTAGGTAGGTTTTACATGAATATCCCTCTCAATTAGGACTCTCTTAGCTAGAGTCCTAACAACTTGCCACTGTTTCACCCTTATGCTGTTGACATACATCACATTGTACCACATATTCAGCAATAATTTTTTTTGTCCCTCTCCAATAAAAATTTTGCTTCACTCTTTTGTAGGTTCTTAAGAATCTAGAGTGCCCTACTAAAGGTGTGGAGTGCATTTCATGCAGGATGATTTTAATGCAAGGGGAGTCAGGTATAAGCACAATGCGACCTTTGTAACGTAGATCTCTCGAATCCCAAGTGTAGTGGGCTATTGCACTTGGATCCTCCTCCAAATTTTTTATGATGTTGCTGATCTCTAGGTCCTTCTTTTATTCTTCCCTAATGTCCTCGAGAAAGCTGGTGGTAGGAAGGGAGATGGCTGAAACCTTAGCTTGCTCAGGTAGTCGTGAGAGTGCATCTGCAACAACGTTTTCTTTCCCCTTTTTGTAAATAATTTTATAATCAAATCCAAGAAGTTTGGTTACCCATTTTTGGTGCTTAGGGGATGATATCTTTCACTTCAAAAAGTACTTGAGGCTTCTATGTTCAGTTTTAATTTGAAATTGTTGACCGATCAAGTAGGGTCTCCACCTCGTTATTGTATGCACAATGGCGAGCATCTCCTTATCGTATATTGACATATTTTGATGGGAGGGAGATAATGCCTTGCTGGTGTATGCAAGTGGTCAACCATCTTGTATAAGATTGGCTCGAATTCCGACTCTAGATGCATCGGCCTCAATGATGAAGGGTCGACTGAAATCTGGTAGCGCTAACACCGGCATCATTGTCATGGCTACCTTAAGTTTGTCGAACGCAGCAGAGGCTTTGTTCGACCATTAGAAGGCATCTTTTTTCAGCAAGGAAGTAAGGGGTGCACTGATCTTTCCATAGTTTTTTACGAACTTGCGGTAGTAGCTTGTTAAACCGTGAAAGCCGCTTAGCGATTTTATGTTCCTCGGGGTCGGCCAGTTCTGCATTACTTCAATTTTGGAAGGGTCCACTGCCACACCTTCCTCTGATATGATATGCCCCAGATATTTTACCTTTTATTGAAGAAAGCTGCACTTTGATTTTTTGACAAAAAGAACATGTTCTCGCAAAATCGGTAAAACTTGTAAGTGCAGAAAATGACTTTCAAGAGAAAGGCTATAAATAAGGATATCGTCGAAGAAAACCAGCACAAACTTACGAAGATAATTCCAAAAAATATTGTTCATGAGACTTTGGAAGGTTGAAGGAGCATTAGTGAGTCCAAAAGGCATTACCAAGAATTCATAATGGTCGTTATGTGTGTGGAATGCAGTTTTTGGAATGTCGTCTTCACATACCCGAATTTGGTAGTAACCGGATCGAAGGTCCAACTTTGTGAAGACTCGAGCTCTTTTTAACTCATCAAAAAGTTCATCCACCATTGGTATTGGGTAATTGTCCTTGATGGTGATGCCATTTAAAGCTCGGTAGTCGATGCACATCCGCCAAGTTCCGTCCTTCTTGCGTACAAGTAGCACCGGTGAAGAATAGGGGCTGCAACTTGGCTGAACCACCCCTTTTTCAAGCATCTCCTTTATGATCTTTTCAATTTCATCCTTCTAGAGGTGAGGATATCGGTAGAGCTGAGTGTTTGCTGGTGGTTTGCCCGGAAGGATTAGAATCCGTTGGTTATGTTGCCGCGTAGGAGGAAGATCGAGCGGCTCAGCAAAAATGTCGACAAATTCAGCAAGTAATTGGGTGAGATTTCGATCTTCAATTTCTATTTTCTTCCCTCTGGTTGCTACTAGAGATGCATCAAAAAGCCACCATTTATGTTGTGCAAAACTTTCTCCATTTGTTGGGTCGAAACGGTAGTTACATTGCTTTTGTGCTTTCCACGTAGGATGATCTATTTGCCTTTGCAGTAGAATTTCATAATTAATTTGGAGAAGTTCCAAGAGACGTCACCTAGCATCGTCAGGCATTCTATGCTAGGCATAGCCTTATAGTCATCAATTGGTAGGAGGACGAAGTCGGTGATAATTTCTTGGTCTTCCAGTAATAGTTTCATCTGTGGACATCTTTGGTCGCACTTTAGGATTCTTCCGTTGGTGACCTTTACATCGAACTTGCTACAACCTTCAATGTGGAGTGTCATCCGAGCAACAACCTTACTGTTTAGGAAGTTATTAGTGCTGCCCGTGTCGATGAGAACAGTGATAAGTTGTTGTTTGAGAAGGCCTCCAACTTTCATCGTTTGCGGGTTTGAGTAGCCGGTTAGTGCGTGTACCGTAACGTCAGTTGGTTGTGGCTCTTCTTTCGCATCTTCTTCTTCATATTCAAGGCTCTCTTCTGGATGTTTAATGACCTATTTTTCTACTGGTTCGATCATAAGAAGTCTCCCTTTTCTACAGTGATGCTTGCGGTTCCACGGTTCGTCGTAGTGCCAACATAACCCGTTCGCAGATCGCTCTCAAAGCTCTTCTCTTGTCAAACTTTTTGGTGCAGGGACTCGGTTGATAGTAGGGGGGGATGAGGGATTTAGTATTGTTGGTTAGGGAGTGACCCTAGTCCTCCAGGCTTCATGGTTCAATCGCTCCTCTTGAAGTTGTGCAAAAGAGATAGATGCAATAAGCGTGTACGGTTGTCGTGCTTTAACTTCTCCCCGGACCTCCGGCTTCAAGCCCTCAATGAAGGTCCCCAATAGCTATTTTTTAGACTAATCACAAGTTTGATTAGATAACCTTTCAAACCTGGTTTGGTACTCCTGAATGGTGGAGGTTTGTCGGATCTTTGCTAGTTGTCTGTCAATATTCTCGTAATCGGTTGGTTTGAAGCGGATCAATAGTCCTTCTTTAAATTGTTACCATGAGAGGACTCTATGAGTGTGTTCAAACTAGTCAAATTACTGTATAACATCCCCTTCCAGATGTATAGCTGCAATTTCCATCATAGATGCGTCCGTAGTTTTGTGGTACAGAAAATATCGCTCCGCGCACGAGATCCAACCAATCGGGTCTCCTTCTTCCCATCTAGGGAAGTCCACCCTCATGCATGGATAGTTGGAGTCAGTCATAGAGCCTCCCCTCTCTTGGAAGTAATCACTTCAGGCTTAGTGCGATTGGTCAGAGCTCTCTCCTAGATTTGAATTCATCGGGCTTGGTGGTCGGCCCAAACTGAGTTTGGTAAAGAGAGTCCAAATCTTATCCTTCATTCGCATCTCGAAGGCTTCAAATTTAGCATTGATTACCTCCTCAGATGCCGTAGTATATGCCTCCAAATCTGTAATGTTAAGATATCTCTTTTGTTGTCGGGTTAAAGGCATGTTTAGGTTCAGAGAAGTGATGGTCGAAAAGGTTGGTGGATTGGTGGATGTAGGCTACTGTTTAGGCTTGTTTTGTGGCTGTTTTGAGTGCAGTTTAAGGGAGTGGTTTGGTGGAGTTTTAGGGCTGTAGATGAATGTTAGGAAAAAAAGTTTTAGATATGTAGTAGATGGCAGCAAAGGTTTGATAGAAATCAGTGGAAGTTGCTGCATGTATGTGTTATCTTGTAAGAGCAATATTGACGTCAAAGAAATAGTGATTTCTCGACAAAATTTTCAGCAAAAACCAAGAGATTTGAGGAGAGAATTGACAGCAAAATCTCAGTTTATATGACTGAAAGAATGACTAATTTAATCAAGAAAATTTCAGTAGTATAACAACAAGGAAATTGGTACAAGTTGCGATAGCAGAATTCTCGTTGAAAAATTTCAGCGGTTTGTGATAAAAATTTGCAGCAACATAAGAATGTTTTTAAAGATGAATTCCTCAATAGATCAATCTTAGATAGAAGCTAAGATGATCTATGAAGTGTATAAGAAATTTCATTCAAAAAGGATTGCAAATAGATTGGTTAAGGCAACAATATATGGCTGAAATTTTCTGCAGCAATCCTTCATTCGCAAAGATGATAAATTTTGCGACGGAAGGAATTTGCAGTACAGGATAGATAAGAAGACTTCTTCTTGGTATTTTTAATGAAAAATTACAGCAGCAAAAGGTATTAGTAATAGGAGAATACTAGATCTCTGATGCAATTGGAGGTGACTGTAGTAGATTGATTTGATCTACAGTAGAAAATGATGGTGGAGATGGCGACATCAAGAGCAATTATGGGAATTGCTTGGTTGGTGGTGAGCGGTTGAGATGGCAGCAAAAGCAGCAAGATCGCTGCTCTGATACCAAGTGTTAGAACCCTTGTAGATTCTAAGCTTGGGGTTGATCTCTTTAGGGGATCGGCCTCCTTGGAACTCTATAGGGGTTCCTTCCTCTAAGTTGCTGCTCAAAGGCTACAGAAAAGATTCATTTATTGCTTGAAAAAAGAGGATGAATATATGGCTATTTATAGGGCTTCTAAACCCCAACTCCTAATAGGACTTCTACTCAAGACTCCCACTTCTAACCAACTCCGAATAGGACTCCTACTCAAGACTCCTATTCCTTTACAACTCCTAATGCTTCTCTAAGAAACAACCTCCTAACCCTAGCCGACCTCTTCACCTCTTTAATAGGGGTCAGCTAGGTATATTTTACATGAATTCACCTCTCAATTAGGACTCTCCTAGCTAGAGTCCTAACAAATACCCTCAAGTGCATCAATTAGGTTTCAAACCTTGTTGGAGTACATAGAATCCATATAAGAATTCATGGCTTCTTATCACTTCCTAGAGTCTATACTCGTAATAGCCTCCTCATAGGTTTAAAGATCAATAGCCTCAACATCCTCTCATCTAATATATCCACATATCTCTCAGGAGGATGAGATACTATGCCGGACTTACATAAAGTCGGAACTTATGTGCTAGGTACCTAAACAGACTCGGGCTATGAAGTGTTGCTTGAGCTAGGTTCTCCAACCTTGCTCAACTCTATCATGCTCCAACTGTCTCTACCAAGAATGTGTTCCTTCTCAAGGAACACCGCTCTCTTGGCTACAAAGACCTTTTGGTCCTCAAGATGATATAAATAATACCCATAAGTTTCCTTGGGGTATCCCACGAACTTGCACTGCTTCGTCCTCGATTCTAACTTATCGGGGTTGTGTCTTTTAATGTGGGCTAGGCAGCCCAAATCTTAATATCCTTAAGATCATGCTTTTTCCCTTTCTCTATCTCATATGCTGTATGTTAGGATCAAGAGCGGCACCAAGAGGGGGAGTGAATTAGTATAGCAGAAAACTTTCGTTATCTTAAAAAACTTGTTTCGATTAAAACTGATTCTGACAAGAATGGTTTTGATTCAATCCATTTCAGAAAGAATTTGAACTTGAAAGCTTTTGTGAAAGTGCAAGAGAAGACTAAGGTGATTTGCAGTAATGTAAATTGCACAAATGAAAAGCGTCAGTTTCGTAAAGTCTTCATACAATTAAAGCCGATCTCGGAAGGTGTTTATATGAAAGCGTATGTAAACGTAGTTAAAGCACAGTAAGGAGGAGAGGCAATTTGCTATAAAAGAAAGTTGCTTAAAGTAAATGCAAACTGAGTTTTAGAGTAGTTCAGTCAATGCGACCTACATCCACTTTTGGATTCTTCCTCCGACGAGGTCACCGACGTCCACTAAAGGCATTCTTTCAATAGGCGAAGGCCAACCACCTTTTATAGCTTTTCTCCTTTTGCCGGGTTTAGGAGACAACCCTTACAAGTCTCACTCCTCTTTCTTGGATGGTTACAAGGCTAAGAGATGAAGGAGGAGAACTCAAACTTTTACAACACTTTAAGGCTCAAGAACTCAAGATTATGCCAATAGTTTTCGTGCCCTTTCATGCAGGAAAGGGTAGAGTTTTTATAGGCACCAATGTCTTAAAAAATGGAGCCAAAAAGTGTCTGATCCCGGATTTCCGGGGTCCTGGCGGTACCACCATCATTACTGGGTGGTACTACCACCTGACACCTAACACTAGGCAGTGCTACTGCTCAGTCTGGGCAATACGACCGCTTGACAAAGCTCTGGCGGTACCACCGCCTAACAGGGGCGGTACCATCGCTGGCAGCATTAACTGCTGGCGGTATCATCGCCTGACAGGGGCGGTACCACCGCCCAAAATTCCTGGGAGACCGATTCTCCCAGGCGGTGCCACCGCCGGCCAGGAATTCAGGGTCCTGGTTGGGCCTTGAATCCGGCCCAAACCAGCCCAACTTCAGGCCTAGTTGGCCCTTGATTAAGTTAGTGGGATTACCTCCCAATTTTAACTTAATTTATACTCTAACTATGATAATTAAGGCATGATTATTGTACTTCATGTTCTGGTGTGTCAATTGCTATTCCAGCGAGCTTCCGACGTACTTCCAGCGTACTTCTAGCGAACATCCGACGAACACTCGGCAATGCTCCAGCGGACTCCCGGCAAGCTCCCGGACTTTACGATGATCTTCTTGGCGAGTTCTGACAAGCTTCTATGGCAAGCTCCTGGACTTCTCAGTTGGTTCCCGTAGAACTTTCGACGAACGTCCGAACTTCCGTCGAACTCTTGAACTCCCAATGAGATCTCGATCTTGACTCTGGCACAACACCTGCTTTATGTCTTATTGCCATTGTAGTTAATCCTGTACACTTTTCTTAACATACAGATTAGATCAAACAAATTATAATTGGATTCCCTTGTATCGTTTGGGGACTGCAACATAGTGGCCTAGTACATTCGTAGTCGATGAGTCAAGTGAATTATTATAGAGATAACAATTCATTGAGCGAGAAGGAGTTCTGACAAGTATGACTCACGACCAGCTCAATATTGGGCCTAGAGGGTCACACATATATGGTAGGCATTGCGATAAGTAGAGGTTCGGATATGAGATATTCGCCGGAGCTCTAGTCTTATTGGATATCCAATAAGCCCCTAAAATTATTGGATCCTATGGATGAGATCCAATAAGTGCCCATAAGAGATTATTAAATAAAGATCCACTAATCTAAGAGGCTTGGATAGTTGGATGAAGATCCACTACCAAATAAGGGAGGATCCATTAGGGTTAAGTTGATAGGGGACCTCTATAAATAGGAGGGAATCAGTGGTTCATAGGTTAGAGCCTTTTGCTTGTCTCTCCTATTCTCCTCCCCCTCTCTACCTCAGAGTAGGCTTGGAGTTTTGAGGAGTGACGTCGTAGCCCTGCTGTGTGGATCACCGCTAGAGAGGAGGACGCTTGACCTCCTTCACCCTCTCCTAAAGATCTGTAAGGAAATAGGGATATACGATCTCCCTAGGTAATACAATCTACTCTATACGCAGTTTTAAGTTTCATGGATTTTGTGCACCAATCTTTGCACAACGATGAACATCTCTTTGGGAATAGGGGATTTTGTTTTCTTGTTCTTCCGCTGCGCATGTGATGTCGCCCCCAAGATTTCCCAACACTGGGTACGGGCGGTACCACTGCCTGTGCTGGGCGATACCACTGCTAGTGCCAGTTTGATACTAACACTAGGCGGTACCACCGACTGACACCCTAACACTGGGTGGTACCACCGCCCAGACTAGCGGTACCACCGCCTGACAGCCACTTGGAGACTGTGTCTGGGCGGTACCACCACCTAGACCGACGGTACCACCGCCTGACATAGTCTCGAAAACTATACCATAATGGTTGCACTTGTTGGGTCATTGTTTGGGCCCTGCACTTGGCCCAACATAGTCCATACATGGGCTCAACTGGCCATAATTGGGTTGGCCCAATTCCAATCCCAATTATGTACTAACTGTGAAATTTAAGACATTTACTAAGCTAAACAAGTCCATAAGTCTATGTTTCTTCCGGCAAACTTCCAATGAACTTCCGATGATCTCTCGATAATGTTCCAACGGACTTCTGGTAAGCTCCTAGACTTCACGACGATCTTCTTGGCGAGTTCCGATGAGCTTCTTTGGTAAGCTCCTGGACTTCTCGGACAGTTCCGACAAAACTTCCGACGAACGTTTGCTTGTCTCTCCTATTCTCCTCCCCTCTCTACCTCAGAGTAGGCTTGGAGTTTTGAGGAGTGACGTCGTAGCCCTGCTGTGTGGATCACCGCTAGAGAGGACGCTTTACCTCCTTCACCCTCTCTTAGAGCTCCGTAGGGATTCAGGGATATATAATCTCCTTATGTAACATAATCTATCTTATATGTGATTTTAAGTTTCATAAATTGTTGTGCACCAATCTTCGCACGATGATGAACATCTTTTTAGGAAATTGGGGATTTTGTTTTCTGTTCTTCCGCTGCGCATGTGATATCGTCCCCAAAAATTTCCCAATAGTGGTATTAAAGCCATGTTGTTTGTGCGATAGATTGGTTTTGAACTACGTGTGATGTATTTTGGAGAAGCTTTTGGCGTTAAAATCATTGACGCAAAAGCGAGGAAGGGCAGTAACTATTGCTGCCCTTGTTGTCATCACAGATGGCAGCGTTGCCTTTTGCGTGAAGGCAGGCCACCTACAGCGGTAGCCGCCACACCGACTGCATGTAGGAAGGCCCCCTACAGTAGTGCCTGTAGGTAAGGCCGTAGGCATGGCGGCCACCTACGCATGGGCACTGCGCCCACGTGCAAGGGCGGTGCCTGCGGATGTTGGACCTACGGGTAGTGGCACCGCGTGGCAGCGACGCCTGCGGGCGCTACGCCCACGAGCACAGCCGCCTGCAGGTGCTGCGTGCAACAGTGCCACCCGTAGGGGCACCCTCATGTGGGGGCGCTGCTCGCGGGTGCAGTACCACCCGCAGGGGCGGCCACCCGCGGGCAAGGACGGTGCCCTCGTGCCCCCCCGCCGCATAGGGCCATCGCCGGCAGGGTGGCAGCGACCGCAGCTAGTAGGGCATGGGTAGTTTTAGGGTTTTGGGCAAAAATATCGTTTTGCCCTTGTGAATTTAAGAAATTCTAGTTCTGTCTTTTGTCCAAATTATGAAAATACCCCTCAGAAGTCAGAAAATTCCCTAAATGTCTTTGATTTCAGAAAATATTAATTAATTAAAATATTTAATTGATTATTATTTTTATTATTATCTAGTAGTCCTAAATAATAATGATTTATACATGTGATGTATAATATGTTGACGGATGATCATG
Organism: Musa itinerans; assembly: GCA_001649415.1. NCBI lineage: Eukaryota > Viridiplantae > Streptophyta > Magnoliopsida > Zingiberales > Musaceae > Musa > Musa itinerans. The sequence continues at coordinate 73,025 of LVTN01000984.1, read as the reverse complement.
GGTTGTGTGATGTGTGTACTGGTGATTATTATTATTGGGGTTTGTAAGCCTCCATTATATTTCTCATTTATTATTGGGCCTGCGTGCCTATGATTAAGCTATAATCACATGAGGAGGCTAGCGGGAACATGGAAGCGATAGTGGGACCCACGAGACGGATGATCGCGATGCATAAAGATGTGTCGAGATGTCGACGGAACCGACGAGGATGAAATGGATGATCACAGAGCATGGAGATGCACCACTGCACACATAGATCTTGATGTGAGTGATTAGGCCCACTAGCTCAGGCCTGATCACATTAGGCTGTGGTCCATGATCATCTGGTGTGATTGCTTATACACCTACTAGATATGTATATATATTTGCATGCGAGGTAGATATATATTAAATATGTATATGTGTGACATGTCATATTAGGAGACCAAATCATAGAAACCCCTCTCTCGATAATATTAAGTCAGTAAACGTGAGGCAATTAGATTGACTCACGTGGCCTTCCATCATTATAAGTAGGGACCGATTCCCATTATAGGTTGAGTTGGTAGAGTTCCTTGAGGCTCACCTATATCACGATTCGCTATCTTGCTTACGACATAGAGATGTCACCGATGACCTGAGGACATAGTATGCTTGGACGAGTCCCTCGAGGGTATTTCATCGAATTAGACTCATTTTGTAACGATGGTATTGACTTAACTGAGCATCATGGTTAGTCAAGTCCATTGAGACTATGGTGATTCAGAGGTCGAACAGGACAGGAATCACAAGGAGTTATGATTAGAAAGAGTTTCACGTGTTGAGGGTGTCGCGTGACTTTCTAGTAAAATAGTCGGAACATATTAAGATAGAAGTCCATATCTTAATTATTTATTTTTGTAAAATCTGCATGTTATTTATTTCTACTGCATCTTTATTTTCAGAAAATGTCGCTTTCAAAATCCCTTACGTGGCATACTTGATGTCAACTACCTCACTGGTCTAAATTATACGGATTGGCTCCACAACTTGAGAATTATTCTCACGACGGAGAAAATCACGTACGTCCTTGATATAGTGATGCCTATGCCCAAGGAAAGGGCAAACGAGGATAAGATTGCTCACTACATGAAGTACATTGATGACTCCACTCTTGCTCAGTGTTACATGTTGGGCTCCATGACTCATGAGTTACAAAGACATCATGAAAAGATGGATGCCATATCCATTCTCTTACATATCCGCAAACTATTTGAGGAACAGGGAAGGATTCAACGATATGAGATATCCAAGAGCATATTCTGTACTAGGATGATTAAGAGGACACCGGTTTAGAACCATGTCCTAAAAATGATTGAGTAGATAGAGAAACTTGTTGAATCTCAGATTTTGATAATGAAGTCAATTGTCATTTGTTATCTAATCCATATGTTGAGATAAGTGTGCAGGATTAACTACGATGAAAGTAAGACATGCAGCAGGAGTTGCGCCGGAGTCAAGACTATGATCACGTTGGGAGGTCGAGAGTTCGACGGAAGTCCAGACGGTCGTCGGAGGTTCTGCAGGAACAAATCCGAGAAGTCCTGGAGCTTGACAAAGAAGCTCGTCGGAACTCGCCAAGTGGATCGTCGCAAGTCCAGGAGTTTGCCGGAAGTCCGCAGAAGCATCGTCGAAGGTTCGTCGGATGTTCGCCGGAAGATCGCCGGAAGAAGCGATTGACGCATCGGAGCAAAGCTGCAGTATATGCCTTAAGAAAAGTCATAGTTAGCACAATGATTAAGTTAGAAATGGGAGGTGATCCCATTAACTTAATCTTGGGGCAATTGGGCCCCTGAAAGACACAAATTGGGCCGAATGGATCAGCCCATTCGAACCCAGAACTTTGGCCAGCGGTGGCACCGCCCGAGCTCAGTTTCCGAGCTCTGGCTGGGCGGTGCAACCGCCCCTGACAAGAGGTTGAACCGCCTGAGCTCGGTCTCCGAGCTCTGGCTGGGCGGTGCAACCGCCCATGTCAGGAGGTTGAACCGCCCAGGGCTCAGTCTTCGAGCTCTACCAGGCGGTGCAACCGCC
>LVTN01000984.1:14690-46038 GCA_001649415.1 Musa itinerans | reverse complement strand
GCAAACTGCGCTTAGACGCAATCTGCATTTAGACGCAAACTGCATTTAGACGCAAACTGCGTAAACTGCGCTTTGACGCAAACTATATTTGAATGTAAACTGCACTTAATCCTAAGTGATCTTAGAATCGGCTTTGGCATCAAAATAGTCTTTATCGAACGAACGCAGCTTTCGTTTTTAATCGCTGAAAGATTTCCGCTGCACTAATTCACCCCCCCCTCTTAGTGCTCTCGATCCTAACATGAATAAGCTTGGGGTGACTCTCCCTGAGCTCCTCAATATGTTGAGGGAGGCTACGAGTACCATCAAGAAAGAGAAGTCAGTTCTCTATGCTAGTGAGACTAGAAAGAAAAGGAAGATAGAGAAGTCCCTTAAGAAGGGCAAGGGCAAGGGCAAGGGTAAACCAAGTAAAGCAAAGGTTGCTAGGAAGGGCTTGATAAAGGACAATGGTATGTACTTCTACTATGGCAATGATGGACATTGGAAGAGAAACTACAAAGAGTACTTTGTAGAAAAGGTGCAACAAAAGCTTGTAAAAGCTTCAAGTACATTCATGATCGGTCTCTATCTATTAAACTCTTATATAACACATGGGTAATAGATACTGATGGTGCTTATCACATCTATAATTCATTGTAGGTTTTAATAAGACCTAAGAGATTAGCGAGAGGCGAGATGGACCTCAAGATGGGCAATGGAGCAAAAGTTGCTATAGTGGCTATTGGTGAGGTCACCCTATATCTGCTTGGTGGAGCTACTATTGCATTAGGTGCATATTACTTTATTCCTTTTATTATCAAAAATATTATTTTCATTTTATGTTTGACAATTAGTGGATATAAAATAGTTTTTAAGAACAATAGTTGTTCAATAATATTAGATGATAAAATCATCACTAGAGAAACATTGCATAATGGTTTATTTATGTGAGATATTGCTCCACATATCATGAATGTAAGCGTGTCTAAGAGAAAACAAGATGAGATGAATAATGCATATCTGTGGCATTATAGGATAGGTCATATCTATAAGGGAATGATTCAAAAGTTATTGAATGATGGATACCTAGATCCATTCGACTATAAGTCATATATAACTTCCGAGCCTTGCCTTCGTGGAAAGTTGATCCACTATCCATTTAGTAGAACAAGAGAGAGAGCCACTAAGTTAGAACTTATTCATAGTGATGTATGTGGTCCCATGTCGACTTAGGCCATAAGAGGTTATTCTTACTTTATTACATTCATTGATGACTTCTCTAGGTATGGTCATGTGTACTTGATGAAGTATGAGTCCGAGGCCTTTGAGAAATTCAAGGAATATAAGAATGATGTACAAAACCAAACTATAAAGAGTATCAAGACTCTTCAATCATATCGAGAACATGAGTATTTAAGTACAGAGTTCACTCAATTCCTCAAGGACCATGGGATTATATCCCAATGGACACCTCCTTATACACCCCAACTCAATGGTGTATCAAAAAGGTGGAATCACACACTATTAGACATAGTGCAATCCATGACACAATGATGCCTACACCCGAGAAAGAGGCAAACAAGGATTATATTACTCACTACGTGAAGTACATAGATAACTCCACTCTTGCATAGTGACAAGTTGGGCTCCATGACGCCCTAGTTACAGAGATAGCCTAAAAAGATGGATGCCAAATCTATTCTCCTACAACTCCATAAATTGTTTGAGGAACAGGGAAGGACTCAATGATATAAGATATCCAAGAGTCTCTTTCGTGCTAGAATGACTAAGGGGACATTAGTTCAAAACCATATCCTTATGATAATTAAGTGGATAAAGAAACTCATGGGTCTAGGAATTGTCCTAGAGGATAACATGTGTAAGGATCTTGTGCTTTAGTCCCTATCAAATTCCTTATCATAGTTCATCATAAATTTTAATATAAACAAGCATAAAGTGACTCCTTGAGTTCTTCAATATGTTGAGAGAGACTAAGAGCACCATCAAGAAAGAGAAGCTAAAAATAAAAGGAAGAAAAGGAAGGCAAAGAAGTCTCTTAAGAAGGGCACTAGCAAGGGTAAACTAAGAAAAGCAAAGGTTGACAAGGACCCAACGTATTATGATGTAAGTGTATCTAAGAGAAAATGAGATGAAGTTAACAAAGCATACCTATCGCATTGTAGGCTAGGTCATATCCATGAAAGAAGGATTCAAAAGTTGTTGAAGGATGGATACTAAATCCATTTAACTATGAGTCATATGCAACTTATGAACCTTACTTTTATGGAAAACTGACCAACTCTCCATTTAGTGGAACTGGAAAGAGAGCCACTAAGTTATTAGAACTCATACATAGCAATGTATGTGGTCCCATGTCAACTTAGGCTATAGGTGGTCACTCCTACTTCATTACTTTTATTAATAATTTCTTTAGGTACGGACATATGTACTTGATGAAGTATAAGTCCAAAGCCCTCAAGAATTTCACGAAGTATAAGAATAAAGTAGAGAACTAGACTCGAAAGAGTATCAAAACTCTTCGATCAGATCGAGGAGGTGAGTACTTGAGTACAGAGTTCCAACTAAGTCGGTAGTGTCTACACCATATAAGATATAAAAAGGGAAGAAGCTCGATCTTAAGATTGTTAAGATTTTGGGCTGCCCTACTCACGTTAAGAGATATAATCCCGACAAGTTGGAATCTAGAACAGAGCGGTGCAAGTTTATTGGATACCCCAAGGAAACTTGTGGGTATTAATTCTATCACCTCCAAAACCAAAAGGTCTTTATAGCCAAGAGGGTAGTGTTCCTTGAGAATTAATATATTCTTGGTAGAGATCGTAGGAGCATGATAAAGTTAAGGTTGGAGAACCTAGCTCAAGCACCATTCTATAGCCTAAGGCTGTTCAAGTACCTAATACATAAGTTCCAACTTTATATAGGTCCAGTAGAGTACCCTATTCTCCTGAGAGATATGTGGGACATATCAAAGGAGAGGATGTTGAGGATATTGATCCTCAGACCTATGAGAAGGATATTACAAGTATAGACTCCAAAAAGTGGCAAGAAGCCATGAATTTTGAGATCGTATAATAGCCTTTGGGAAGTGGCAAGAAGTCATGAATTCTGAGATAGATTCTATATACTCCAACAAGGTTTAGAATCTTGTTAATGCACTTGAGGGTATCATACCTATCGGCTGCAAATGGATCTTCAAGAAGAAGATTAGAGTAGATGGACAGGTAGAGACATATAAAGTGAGGCTAGTGGCTAAGGGGTATCATCAAAGACAAGGTGCTAAATATGAATGTAGAAGCCTTCTCACTTGTAGCTATGTTAAAATCCATCTAAATTCTATTGGCTATTACAATACACTATAATTATGAGATCTAACATATGGATGTAAAAATCATGTTCCTCAATGGCAACCTCGATGAGGAGGTGTGTATGACATAACATGAGGGATTCATGTTTAAAGGAAGCCCAAATAAGGTGTGCAGATTGCTTAGATATATTTGTAGACAAAAGCAAACCTCCCGAAGTTAGAACATAAGATTTGATGAGGCAATCAAACCTTATAATTTTGTTAAGAATGAATATGAGCCTTGTGTGTATAGGAAGGTAAGTAGGAGTGCTATCACCTTTTTGGTGTTATATGTGGATGACATCTTGATCATTGGGAATGATGTAAGAATGCTCTCTATAGTAAAGGCTTAGCTATCTAGATATTTCTCCATGAAGGACTTAGGAGAAAAATCCTATATCTTGGGGATTTGGATCTATAAAGATATATCTAAGAGGATACTTAGCTTGTCCCAATCTAGGTATATAGACACCATTGGCATGAAAATTTTCAAGAGAGGTCTCATACCGATGAGACATGGGATATTGCTTTCTAAGAGTACGTCCCCAAAGACTCCTGAAGAAAGGGCAGACATAGATAGGATACCCCATGCCTCAGCGATAGGATTTATCATATATGTTATGCTATGTACCAGGCCTAATATAGCACATGCTCTAAGCGTCATGAGCAGGTATTAAGCGGATGTAGACTTGGAGCACTAGAAAGTTGTAAAGTGTATCCTTAAGTACTTAAGAAGGACTAAGAATCTTTTACTAGTATATGCAGGAAGTGGCTTTAGGGTTGAGGGCTATATGGACTTAAGCTTTTAATCTGATGTCGATGATAACATGTCTAATACATGATATGTGTTCATCCTTAATAGAGAAGCAATATACTGGAAGAGTTCCAAGAAAGATACTATTGTTGACTTGACCATAGAGACGGAGTACATTACTACGACAAAGGCAGCAAAGGAGGGAGTCTGGATAAGGAAGTTCATAACAGATCTATGAGTCGCGCCGAGTAGTGAGGAGCTAATTCCTTTATATTACAACAACAATGGGGAGATTTCTTAAGAGAAGCAACTCATTAGAAGTTTAAGCATGTTTTGAGGAGGTTCCACCTGATCAGAGAGATCATGGCCCAAGGAGATGTAGTAATAAAAAAAGCTGCATCCGAAGATAACATCGCATATCCATTAACAAAGCCATTGTCCCAAATTGTCTTTGGGGGTCTGATGGGATCAGAGGTAATTGGCTTTAAGTCAAGTGGGAGATTGCTAGTCATAGGTGCATTGCAAGCTAATCATGTGAGTGATGGCATGTGTGACATAATATGCACTATTTTTACTTATTATTTATTTAGCATTTTCTCCCTTTATATTGCCTATTGCATATATTATGATGTCTATAAATCTATTTATTGCGAATTGGATCGTAATGAAATTATGATAATGAGACCAATTCACCTTTAAACGTAAATTCTAAATAATCTCAATCATAGGTTACTCGAGAGGGACATTGAGATAACTGAATAAACTAATGTGTTATATACCCATCCATTTGATGGAGGCAGTTGGTCTCATAGCTACTCATGTGGAGACACTAGGGATATAGTGCAGGTGCTCATTAGAGAATGAGTTCATTGATAAATCTACTCACGGAATGTTGGAAAGTTGATGATGCCTCATTGTGAGATAGTGATTTTATAGTCCTAGTAGTGTATCTGGTCCTTAGATTTGGGATACCAAGGATGTCTTGTATGAGTACTCCACTCTTTGGTATCGAACTTATAGATATGAAAGTTTTAAATCAAGCATAACCAGTCATCAGGAGTGGCAGCCAACTTTATGAGAGATATTAAGTGTCGATAGATGATCATCCTCTCTCGGTGTCATGAGAGAGAGGTATAAATATGAGATATCCGTTAGACCTCTATCTTATTGAATATCCAATAAGCCCCTGAATTATTGGATCTTATGGATAAGATCCAATAAGAGCCAATGAGAGATTATTATGTAGAAATCCACTAATCTAAGAGGCTTGGGTATTTGGATGGGTATCCAGTACCCAATAGGGTAGGATCCATTAGGGTTAAGTTGATAGGGGTCCTCTATAAATAGGAGGGAACTAGAGGGCTATAGGCTAGACCCTTTTTTGGCTACCATCTCCTATACTCCTCTTCCCTCTCCTCCTTAACCCATTGCCCCTATTTGGGGTATATGGATAGCAAGAAGGGTCGGCACCTTCTTGATTGTGTAGTGCCCGCCGCGAGGAGATTTGAGCAGTGATTTGAGGAGCATCATCGTAGCTTCTACCTTGTGGATCACCACTAAAGAGGAGGACAATTAACCTTCTTCATCATCTCCTATAGATTTGTAGGAATTTAGGGATATACAATCTCCCTAAGTTACACAATCTTTTTATACACATTGTTTTTAAATTTCATGGGTTTTTGTGCACTAATCTTTACATGACAACAAGAGACTAATTTTTTTATTGAAATCTAGGATTTTTATTTTTTTTTCTTCCTCTGCACATTTAATGACACCCCAAATTTCCTAATAGTGGTATCAGAGCCAAGTTATGCTAGTCATAGGTGCCCTACAAGCTAATCACATAAGTGATGGCACGTGTGACATGGTACGCACTCTTTTTGTTTATTATTATTATGATATTTTCTCACTTTATATTGTTTATTACATATATAATGTGATGTCCATGGATCTGTGAAATAGAAATCAGATCGTAATGAGATCACGATAATGAGATTGATTCACCTTTAAACACAAACCCTAAATAATCCCGATCATAGGTTACTTGAGAGAGATATCAAGATAACTAGACAAACTAGTATACTATATACCCATTTATATGATGGAGATAACTAATCTTATAGCTGCTCGCGTGGGGACACTAGGGATACAATGCAAGTGCTTATTGGAGAATGAGTTCACTAATTGATATGCTTATGGAATATTGGATAATTGACGATACCTTATTATCAAACTATGATTCCGTCATCCTAGTGGTGTATCTAGTTCTTAAACTTGAGACACTAAGGATGTCTTATATGAGTACTCCACTCTTTGATACCAGACTGATCGGTTTGAAAATTTCAAGTCTAGTATAATCGGTTATCGGGAGCAGTAGCCATCTTTTCGAGGGATATTGAGTGTTGATAGAAGATCATCCGATCTCGATATTATGAGAGGAATATCACATATGTTCTTACTCAGACAAATCCCTAGCTAGAGTTATTCAGATTGAGAGAGAAAATGTTCTTCGGGAGAATTCGATTAGAGCGAGACTCGAGTAGAAACCATATGGGCCTAACAACACCATGCCTAGTATACAGTCTTTAGGGTATTAGGTGGATGAGAGACTATAGATACACAGTAACTGAGGACAGATAGGTCCAAAGGTTTAGATTCCCTTGTATCATTTAGGGACTATGACGTAGTGGCCTAGTATGTATGTAGTGGATGAGTCGAATGAATTATTATAGAGATAATAATTTACTAAGCTAGAAGGATTTCTGATAAGTATGACTCATGGCCAACTTGATATTGGGCCTAGAGGGTCACACACATATGGTAGGTGTTGCGACGTGTAGAGGTTCGAATATGAAATATTCGCTTAAGCCCCTATCTTATGAGATATCTAATAAGCCTCTAAATTATTAAATCTTATGGATGAGATCCAATAAGAGCTAATAAGACATTATTAGGTATAGATCTACTAATCTAAGAGGCTTGGGTAGTTGGATGGAGATCTAGTACACAATAGGGCAAGATCCATTAGGGTTAAGTTAACAAGGGGCCTCTATAAATAGGAGAGAATCAAAGGTCCATAGGCTAGGTCTTTTTGGCTGCCACCTCCTATTCTCCTCTCCCCTTCTCCTCAACAAACAAACTCTATTTGGGGGCATGTGGAGATTTGGGCAGCGATTTGATGAGCGCCTTCGCTGCCTCTACCATGTGGATCATCACTAGAGAGGAGAACAATTGATCTCCTTTATCCTCTCCAATGGATCTATAGGATTTCAGGGATTTATGATCTCCCTAGGTAAAACACTATCTCACATGTGGTTTTTAGTTTTACGATTTTTTGCATACTAATCTTTGCACGACAATGAAACCTTTTTAGTGAAAATCTAGGATTTTTTTTTTGTTCTTCCATATCACCCCCAAAATTTCCTACAAGTTGTTCATGTGTAAGATTGGTTTATAAACTACATGGGTTGTGTTCAATTAGGTAGAATTATTTTTGCGTGATTGCTGTGATTTTTGTAATAGTTTTTAAAATCGGACTACACCTCTTCTCTTTGTTAAAATGTGCATTAGATCAATGTTTTGTCACCAAAATTATTGTTGCAGAATATGTTAGGATCGAGAGTCCGGTGTCGGCACTAAGAGGGGGGGGTGAATTAGTGCAGCGGTAAAAATTACATCTTCAATAACTTCGTTGCGATAAAACCGTTTCCGACGTAAAATCGTTTCGTAAAGATAATACTTTGAAAGCATAAGTAAGAGAGTAGTGGACGTAAAGAGCACGTAAGGAGGTTTGTAGTATGTAAATTGCAACAATAGAAATGCAAACCAGATTTTTAAAGTGGTTCGGTTAACGTGATTTACATCCACTTTCGGCTTCCTCCTCCGACGAGGCCACCAGCGTCCACTAGAGGCCTTCCTTCAATAAACGAAGGCCAATCACCTTTTACACCCCTCTTCTCCTTTTACCGAGTTTAGGAGATAACCCTTACAAGCACTCACTCTCCTCTCAAAATAGAATTCTAACACTTAGACTTGGAGGAGGGAATTTCTAAAGAGATTGCAGCAACGTTTCTTTGCTTTTAGACTCTCTATGCTTATGTACTTTAACCAGGGATGAGAGAGGTATTTATAGACTTCAAGTTGATTCAAACTTAGAGCCTAAAACTTTCCCTTCCCGGGTTCCCCGAGCATGGGTGGTACCACCGCTTGTGCTGGGCGGTACCACCGCCTAGTGTTACTCTGACACTAACACTGCCCTAGGCGGTACCATCGTCTGGGAGCAGTGCTGGGTGGTACCACCACCCAGACTAGTGGTACCATCACTTGGCACCCTGCCAGGGGTGGTACAACTGCCCAGACTAGCGGTACTACCGCCTGACACAGTCTCAAAGACTATGCCACGACGGTGAGACTTCTTGGGGCACTATTTGGGCTTCTCATTGGGCTCAACACAGTCCTTACATTGGCCTAGCTGGCCCCTAATTGGGTTGGCCCAAATCCAAGCCCAATTACATGCTAACTACGAAATCCTAAGATATTAGCTAAGCTAAAGAAGTCCCTATGTCTATTCTTCCGGCGAGTTTCTGGCGAACTTCCGACGATCTCTCGGCAATGTTCCGGCGGACTCCCAGCAAGCTCCTGGACTTCTTGACGATCTTCTTGGTGAGTTCCGACGGGCTTCTTTGGCAAGCTCTAAGACTTCTTGGCTGGTTCCGCTAGAACTTCCAATGAACATCCGGACTTCTGACGAACTCTCGAACTCCCAACGAAATCGTGTCCTTGACTCCGGAACTTCATTTTGCTTCATGCCTTGCTATCGTAGTTAATCTTGCACATGTAAAAACATACTTCAATCTAGACAATTAATACTAAGCATTAATCAAGTTGTCCGGCATGTCATTGGTCCCTCGACGCTTCATCCGATTCTTTGGTGCATCGTCCTCTCTTGCGGCCTATTGCCCAATCAGCCAGTTGACTTTGCAACTCTGATATCCTTGGCGCAATATCTGCTTTTCTTGGCCCGATGCTCGAATCCATGGCCCGAAGCCTTCTGTCGATACGTCGACCATTCCTCCGGCCCGACGTCCAATCTTCTAACATGTTTTCCTCTGGCACAACATGATTCTTCCTGCTTTAATTGTCTCATCCTGATCGAAGCATCCTGCGTCACTTAAAACACAGATTAAAACATAAACACTTAACAATTGGTTTCATCATCAAAATCCGATATTCAATAGAATAGAGGAAAAATGGCAGCAACTATTGTTGCCCTACGGTTTGGCTGAAGGCTACTTGTAGCCTTAGCCAAGAGCAAACCTTACTGCTCCCGACTTGGCCAAAGGTAACAAGGCCGAGAGCAGTAGGGTTGCTCATGGCCTCGGTGTTGGCAGCCCTTGCAGCCACGGTTTCCCGGCTGCAAGGGGCACCTCAAGTGGCTAGGGCTTCCTAGCCGCCAAAGAGACCCAAGCAGCCAGGATCCTGGTTGCATGGGACAAGCAGGCGACCAGGTTTCTTGGTCGCCTAAGGCTACCCTATAGCCAGGGTTTCCTAGTCACAAAGGACTCTTTGGTGGCTAGGGTTTCCTAGCTACATTGAGGCCGACGTATCTGGAGTTAGAATTGGAGTCATTCTCATGCAAGATGGTTGACCACTTGCATACACTAGCAAAACATTGTCTCCCTCTCATCAAAACATATCAATATATGATAAGGAGATGCTCGCCATTGTGCACACAATAACGAGGTGGAGACCTTACCTGATCGGCGGGCGATTTCAAATTAAAACCAACCATAGAAGCCTCAAGTACTTTTTGGAGCAGAAGATATCATCCCTTGAGCAGTAAAAATGGGTAACCATTTTTAGAGGAGGATCCAAGTGCAATAGCCCACTACACTTGAGATTTGAGGGATCTACATTACAAAGGTCGCATTGTGCTTATACCCGACCACCCTAGCATCAAAATCATCCTGCATGAAATGCACTTCACACCTTCAACAGAGCACTCCGAATTCCTAGAACCTACAAAAGAGTGAAGCAAAATTTTTATTGGAGAGGGATGAAAAAAATTATTTATGAATATGTGGCACAATGAGATGTATATCAACAACACAAGGGTGAAACAGTGGCAAGTCCAGGGAAGCTACAACCACTACCCATACCATACTTGGTGTGGACTGACATCTCTATGGACATCATCGAAGGGCTGCTACCTTCCAAAGGTAAAAGCACAATTCTCATGGTGGTTGATAGACTAACGAAATATGTTCATTTTTGTGCTGTGCAAAATCCCTACACTACTGCTAGTATTGCCCATATTTTCATAGAACATATTGTTAAACTGTAAGGGATGCCAAGGTCCATTGTAAGTGATCATGATAGGATCTTCACCAGTAAATTTTGGACTGAGTTATTTTAGTTACAGGGCACCAAACTCAAGATGAGCATAGCATATCAACCATAAACTGACAGCCAAGCAAAGGTGGTGAATAGGTGTTTAGAGACATACCTTCGATGTTTCGCTAGTGACCGGCCAAAGGAGTGGGCGAAATGGCTTCCTTGGGCTGAATGGTGGTATAATACTATATATCATTCATCTATAAAATATGCCCCTTATGAAGCATTGTATGGTCGGCCGGCCTTTGTGATTCCAAAGTATGTAATTGGCTTAGCCAAGGTAGATTAGGTCGACTAAGAATTGATTGACAGGGACAAACTCCTACAACTGTTAAAGGATAATCTCTCTACCGCTCAAGCTAGAATGAAGCAGCAAGCCGACACACTACGAAGCGAAAAAGAATTTTCAGTAGGAGATTGGGTTTATCTTCGCCTACAGCCATACAAGCAACTCTCCATCAACACATGAGCCTCCATGAAGCTATCCCCACATTTTTATGGGCCCTATTAGATCACAAAGCGTATTAGAGCCATGGCGTACAAACTTAAATTGCCTAAGGATGCCAAAATTCTCCTTATCTTCCACATGTCATGCTTGAAGCCCAAGTTGGGAGAACATGGGTCACCCCAGATCCATTTGTCCAACACCACTAACGATGGAGATATTCAAGCCCAACCATAAGCCATCCTCGACCACAGAATCGTGATACATTGCCGACATCCCTGTACTGAAGTACTAGTGCATTGGAATAAATTACCACTTGAAGATGCCACATGGGAATCACATGAGGAGCTAAAGACCCGGTTCCTTGAGTTCATAGAACCTCAGCCTTGAGGACAAGGCTGATTTGGAGAGGGCAGGCTTGATAGGACCCTAGCAGGGTTGGATCCTACTCAACCAAGAAGCAGCTAATAAAACCCTATAAGATTGTAATAAACCCCACCTAGCCACCTCTATCCTATAAAGAAGAGTGGCTAGGGTTTATATTTGGGCCTTTGGGTTTCCTAGCCGTCGCCTCCTTTTACTAGGTTAGTTGGTTAGGGTTGAGGGCAAAAGGGGTAACTCACTTAGGAAGCAGCCCCTAGGGCTAGGGTTTGGAGCGTTATATAAGCATGTAGCCTCCATCTCTTTGAGAATAAGATCTATCTACAATTGCAGCCATTTGGTCAACTTTTATGAGGGTGGAACCCCTATAGCATTCCAAGGAGTGATCTCCCTCAAAGATCAATCTACAAAGAATTCCTCTGGGGTTCTATCACCCAATCAGCATATTGACTCCCACAACTTCCAATCTCCTTGGCATAATATCTGATCCTTCTGCTCGATGCCCGAACTCATGGCACGAAGGTTAGCATAAAGTCTATAATATGCTATATGAAATATGGAAATAATCTTTTATGCCAAGATTGAAATCAAGTAAAATTAGATCTGGTTTTATGATACGTACCTTTCGATGCCATCTAAAAAAGAGATCTCTATATGATATGCAAAGGCACCGTCTTTAGATCGAAGATCACTGTCAATCTATAGAGAGAATTAGATCCTTCTCCTTTATTCCTATCCTTTCACAGGAACACTTAGATTGATGATTAGGGAGAAGAGTTGAGATTGAGATTGTAATCCATTAATTGAATCCTCTATGAGATGCATAAACTCTATGGTCCAATCCCTAGATGTCCCGTCTATTTATAGGCGAGAGTAGAGAGTCTAGGATAACTTATTAGAAGAGTTCCTCCCATCAAGGGCATCTCCTAGGGAATCCTACTTTAATATGGACTTCTTTTCTATTAGTCAATATATGTCATCAAAATCCAATTAGTTACATTATATATCTTATCCAATTATAAAGGGCCACAAAATCTAACATTCTCCCATTTAGCCCATTAATTAATAAGATATAAAAGATATTCAAAATCAAAATAAACATAAAAAAATTTATTTGAAAATAATTTTACCTAATTGGTTTTTAAAGAATTTTGAAAAGCATTTTATGCATGGCCATGAATTTTAAAACAAGCCAATAAGTCCAATAAACATAATAATACATATTAATTCCAACTATCAAAGTGAGTCATAGCGGTTGCATATCATCAATGTCATACTCCTTTCTATGTATTATAAAATTGTTAGTCTTTCCTAATATAGTCCATAATGACCCCTATAATTTGTCTTGTAACATCCCTCATTTTTTAAAATTTTATAAGGGCTTATTTGTAATGTAGGGACCTAAATATAAATATTAGAAATGTAATATAATTTGTGAAAGATTCATATTAGGTTTAAAAAAAAAAAATTGGTGGACATATGTCATTAGCTCACATAATCGTGTCACCTAAGTTTGTTTTATGGATGACACCTAAGCCTTTTTTATGCATGCTTGCCACATTGTAATCCTTATATTAGCTAAATCTAATGCATTAGAAGAGAAATAAAAGGATGAAAACTTAAGAAGCTGTAGCCACCATTGGTTTGAGATGAGAAGAGAATTGAAGAAGAAGAAGAAGAAGAAGAAGAAGAAAAAAAAACTTTGCTTTGGCTTGAGGTTTTGCATGAATTCCATACTTTTGGGACTCAAATTTGTTTAAGGCAAGTGTTCTAACCCCTTTCTATGATCATCTTGATATTTGATTTCTTCTTAATTCTGAAAACTTTGGAAGATTTTGGCTTCATACTTGATTATTCTATCGTTTGGGAATAAAATTATGAATCTAGAATTTTTTAAGATTTGACCTTTCTGTATTATTCTGGCCATAACTTTCCCCATAGAATTTGGCTTATCACTTGCGGAACAATGGAATACATGTGCCTATACGAAACATTGCGATACAAACATGAAGTTTACATAATAGATTCAGGTATGTAAATACTTGTAGGACATGAGTATACAGGAATTTGAAGCAATAATGTAAAGCTGAACTGAAGTAAGGATTTTAGCTGAAATTAATTTCCAAAGAAACGAAACTAGAATAGGCGAAATTGATCTAAGCTCGATTTTGATGGAATTTGAGAGGCACATTTTATGATTTATTTGGATAATCAATGATACTCCAATTTACACAAAATGGGGTCATTCAAAAGATGTATCAATATAGTTTTTGATAACTAAATTTTTGTATGAATCGGAGTTTTCAGCAAGGAGTTATAAATAATTTAGTAACCAAAGGTTAGAGAACATTATCTCTGTTTTGCAGAATTCATAGAGTTGATTTGAACAGATGATTCAATAGGTAATTATTTTCCAAATAATTTAAATCAGATATATACAAAAAGATTTGTGAGTCTAGTTTCCAATAAATTATGTTTTACATAAATCAAATTTTCAAAAGAGAGTTATAAGCAAGAGTGTACTGAAAGGTCAAAATTGATAGTCTCTGTTTTATAGATTTCATAGGGTCAATTAAAATAATAGTTTCGATAGGTAAATAGACTCCAAATTTATCAACCTTACTATCAAAAGAAAGATCTATAGTTTATTTTCGGAAGAATCTAGTTTCTCCTAGATCCAAGTTCTATGAAGAAAGTTATGGTTAGAACAATACAGAAAGGTCAAATCTTGAAAAATTCCAGATTCATAATTTTATTCCCAAATGATAGAATAATCAAGTATGAAGCCAAAATCTTCCAATGTTTTCATAATTAAGATGAAATCAAAGATCAAGATGATTATAGAAATGGGTTAGAACACTTGCCTTAAACAAATTTGAGTCCCAAAAGTGTGGAACTCATGCAAAACCTCAAGCCAAAGCAAAGTTTTTTTTTTTCTTTTTCTTCTTCTTCTTCTTCAATTCCCTTCTCATCTCAAACCAACGTTGGCTGCAGCTTCTTAAGTTTTCATCCCTTTATTTCTCCTCCAATACATTAGATTTAGCTAATATAAGGATTGCAATGTGACAAGCATGCATGAAAGAGGCCTAGGTATCATCCATAGAACAAACTTAGGTGGCACCATTAGGTTAGCTAATGACACGTGTCCACCATTTTTTTTTTTAAACCTAATATGAATCTTTCACAAATTATATTACATTTTTAATATTTATATTTAGGTCCCTGCATTACAAATAGGCCCTTACAAAATTTGCAAAAATGAGGGATGTTACACTCTCCCCTCCTTGAAAGAAAAATTTAGTCCTCTAAATTTGTCATACCTCCTTCGACAAAAAGTTGAGATTAAGATTATGTCTGGATTGAGGCCATCAATATCATTGAGTCTTGTCCTGTCCTCATATAATTTAAATCCAAATTTTCTCTATCCGCATCATGCATCGTTCTGTTACCATTGGATTAGGCTCACCACAAAAACTATGAGCACTCAGCTCCTTAAATTATCTAATTCCTAGTCCATTCTAATTTGATATCCCCGATCAACACTTTCATCTCACTCAATTACTCAAAAGAATATTAAGCAAGAGGACCAAATGTCCTCGACATCATAGATTCCTAAAAGACATCAAAGTAATTTTTCATCGATTACTATAGTTTACTAGACCGCAATATATTTTGCATATCAGACATATCAAATATCTTAATGATCCTCAAATCATGCTCTGATACCATATCTATCACACCCCCCCGAATTTAGATCAATAATACATTCCAGGATCTAATCATACATTTGAGGACACTGAAAAAACGTTCAAGTCATTCACATTTATAATTCTACAATTCATAAAACCTATGCAGTTTAAAATCATATACCATATTACTCGATGAATCGTAAAATCCATAGCCAACTCAACTAAACCATGACCACACCATAAATCCATAGTTGTGGGAATCTATGCAATCACAAAACCAATATGTACCACATGTTTATATCATTACACAATTTTAACTTAACATTCCAAAAATCTTGACATGAGAGGTACTTTTCAAATATTTACAAAACTCATAAGTTCATATTTACCATAAACATTCCATTGGATACCAAGTACACTTATATAACAAAAACATATCGTCCAATAAAAGTTTGCCCAAAGTCTTCTAGCTTTCCATTGCCTTAACCTAATTTAAATATTTTAGCAAGCGACAAGCTATCCTGAAAAAAAATATTAGCAACAGAATGAGCACATAGAGCTCAGTAAGCGGCTAACAATCAATGGCAGATGAATCATTTCGGTGCATATCAATGACGGATAAAACATTTCCGAACATATCAATGGCAGATGAAACATTATGGAACATATCAATAGTGTATGAAATGTTTCATCCATCATTGATATGCTCCAAAATGATTCACCTACCATTGATTGTTAGTCGCTTGCTGAGCTCTATGTGCTCATTCCGTTGCTAATAATTTTTTTCAGAATAGCTTGTCACTTACTAAAATGTTTAAATTGGGCTAAGGCAGTGGAAAGCTAGAAGATTGTGGGCAAACCTTTAGTAGACGATATGTTTTTGTTGTATAAGTATACTTGGTATCTAATAGAATGTTTATAGTAAATATGAACTTATGAGTTTTGTAAATGTTTGAAAAGTACCTCTCATGTTAGGATTTTTGGAATGTTAAGTTAAAATTGTGTAATGATATAAACATGTGGTACATGTTGGTTTTGTGATTGTATAGATTCCCACAACTATAGATTTATGGTGTGGTTATGGTTTAGTTGAGTTAGCTTTAAATTTTACGATTCAGTGAGTAATGTGGTATATGATTTTAAACTATACAGGTTTTATGAATTATAGAATTATGAATGTGAATAACTTAAACGTTTTCTCAGTGTCCTCAAATATGTGATTGGATCCTGGAATGTATTGTTGATCTAAATTTTGGGGGGCATGACGTGTCTTGTCAAGACAATCCTATTATTATATTTAACTATAATATGCATAAACATAAATGTAAACAGAATAGTAAAAATAAATAACTTTAATTAAGCAAGAAAAATATCAATAATAGCATCCACCTAAACATGCATCACCATATCTTTTATGGCTTGCTCAGAAGCCCCATTCTAGGAACATGTTCTTTAAATATTTTACAATATAAAGCTTTAGTAAATGGATCAGTAATCATCATAGTGGTGCTTAGGTTCTCAATTAACACTTGTTGTTTCTGGACTCTTTCTCTAACTACCAAGTACTTTATCCCGATGTGCTTGGAACCACTAGAGTATTTACCATTCTTAGAGAAGAAAACTGATGCAGTATTACCACAAAATATTTTCAGCGGCCTAGCAATTGAGTCGACCACACCAAGTCCTGAGATGAAATTTTGTAGCCATAATGCTTGATTTGTAGCCTCAAAGCATGTCACAAATTCAACTTCCATTGTTGATGATGTAATAAGCGATTGCTTTGCACTTTTCCAAGAAATTGCCCCACTAGCTAACATGAATACAAATTCTAAAGTTGACTTCTGCTGTCGAGGCAATTTACAAAATTAGCATCTGAATATCATGTCACTTTTGTTATGAACAAGTCGACATTAAGAGGGATGGTGAATTAGTGTAGTAGTAAAAACGTCAGTTTCATAAAATCTTCATACGATTAAAACCGATCTCAGAAGGTGTTTAACTTTAAAACGTTTGCAAGCATGTAATGAGCAAAGTAAGTAAATCAATTTGCAATATAAAAATTAAAAGCAAAACAAGAATGCAAACCAATTTATAGTGGTTCGGTCGTCGTGACCTACATCCACTCCGCTGATTCCTCTTCCGTTGAGGCCACCGGCATCCACTATCGGTCTTCCTTCAATAAGCGAAGACCAACCACCTTTTACACCCCTCTTCTCATTTTCACAAGTTTAGGAGGCAACCTTTACAAGCACTCACTTCTCCTAAACAGAATTCTAAACTTGGACTAGAGGAGGGGATCTCTCAAGTAATTGCAATAGCGTTTTCCCACTTTTAAGCTCTCTGTGCTTGTGTAACTTAACCAGGAATGAGAAGGGTATTTATAGGCCTCAAGTTGATTCAAACTTAGAAACTAAAAATATCTCATCTTGGGTTTTCGGGGTATGGGCGGTACCACTGCTTGTGTTGGGCGATACCACCGCTTGCAGCACTGACACTGGGCGGCACCACCACTTGGAAGACTATGTCTGGGTGGTACCACTGCCCAGACTAGCAATACCACCACCTGAGACTGCCACTGGGCAGTACCACCGCCCAGATTGGCGATACCACCGCCTGACATAGTCTTGGAGACTATGCCACGACGGTGCCACTTGTTGTGTCACTGTTTGGGCCTTTCACTAGGCCCAACACAGTCCATACATGGGCCCAACTAGCCCCTAATTGGGTTGGCCCAATTTCAATCCCAATTATGTGCTAACTACAAAATTTAAGACATTTACTAAGCTAAACAAGTCGGTAAGTCTAGGTTTCTTCCGATGAGCTTCCAGCGATCTTCCGGCAAACTTCCGACAATCTCTCGGCAATATTCCAATGGACTCCCAGTAAGCTCCTGGACTTTACAATGATCATTTGGTGAGTTTCGATGAGCTTCTTTGGCAAGCTCCTGGATTGCTCAGTCGATTCCGATAAAACTTTCGGCGAACGTTAAGACTTCCGACGAACTCTCGAACTCCCAACAAAATCGCATTCTTGACTCCGGGACTTCATTTTTCTTTATGCCTTACTACCGGACACCATTCTGGAACATTGATTTTAACTCTTCTTTCATTGCATCATACCATTTTTCAGAATCGTTACTTTCTATGGCTTGTGAAAACGATAAGGGGTCTCTTTTTATTCCTATATTATAATCTGATTCTTGTAGATATACCATATAATCATCAAAAATGACATGTTTCCTTTTCCTTTGAGATCTTCTCAAAGCTGCCAATTGTGATTATTCTACAAGATCATTAGCGGCGACATCAACATCATGTGAGAGTTCTTTGATGTTATTTTGTTATTCACCCTCGTCAATACTCTCATTGATTTGAGGAACAATAATTTCTCGAATAGGAGATGATATAGGAGAATTAACCTAAATCTCCTCAATATTAAAATTAATATTTCGAGATTTTTCACTCCCACATATTTCGTCATTTTCTAGGAATCTTGCATTACCATATTCTACTATCCTCGTACTATGATTAGGACAATAAAATCTGTATCCCTTGGATTTTTCTAGATAACTAATAAAATATCTAGAAATAGTTCTTGAATCTAATTTTTTTTCATGTGGATTGAATACTCTTATCTTTGTAGAACACCCCCAAATATGTAAATGTCTCAAATTGAGCTTCCTATCAGTCCAAAACTCAAATGGAGTTGATGGAACTAACTTACTAGGAACCCTATTCAAGATATGCATAGTTGTCGTAAGAGCTTCACCCCACATTGACTTAAGTATAAAGGAATAACTCATCATGCTCCTAACCATATCCATAAGAGTACGATTTCACCTTTTAGCAACACTGTTCTATTGTGGCACACTTGGTAATGCAAATTGAGCACAAATATCTCGTTGTTCTAGGAATCTAGCAAAAGGACCAATATTCTGATCAGATTCATCATATTTGCCATAAAATTCACCACCCTTGTCAGATTTGATAATTTTAACTTTTCTATCTAATTGTCTCTCGATCTCATTTATGTATACTTCAAGAGTGTCAATGGCCTGAGACTTTTCATATATTAAATAAATGTAGCCATATTTGGACAAGTCATCTATAAATGTGATGAAATACCTTTCTCCACTAAAACAAGGAATACAGAGTGGTCCGTAGATATCAGTATGAATAATCTCAAGAAGTTCCTTACTTCTTGTGGTATTTTTCTTTGTATGTTTAGTTTGCTTTCCATTAATGTAATATATACAAACATCAAAATCAGTTAAGTCTAAATGTTCCAAAATATTATCCTTCACTAATATTTCAATTCTTTCCTTGGAGATATTCCCCAATCATCTATGCTATAGTATAGAAGATCTTTCAATATTGAAACTACATTTCAATCCAACACTTGATTGTAGGGTCAATAATGTATTTACAAACTCAAGATTCAAATTAATTATGTACAAACCATCACATAGAATTTCAGAACCAACTTTTATTAAATCATAAAATATACTGAGTTTACCATTACCAAAAGAAAGACAATATCCTAACTCATCAATTCTAGATACAGAAACTAAATTTTTAAAAATAGTAGGAACATAACATGTGTCAACAAGATCCATCAGATGACCCGTCTCTAAGCGTAAACAATAATGTTGATTTCCCATAATGATGAATCTTTCATGTTCTTTTTATTTCCGAACTAAAAGAAATCCCTGTATATTATTGGTAACATGAATTGAAGCACTAGAATCAATCCACCAAGTATTAAAAGGAACTTTTGTAATGTTTGATTCAAAATATACAAAGGTCGAGTTTATACCTTTCTTTTTGAACCAAGTCTTGCATTTAATGCAGTTCTTCTTCACATGTCCTTGCTTGCCACAAAAGAAGCACTTTATTATAAAAGCTTTATTTTCATTAGTCTATTTAATATTTCCAAACCGAGTAAATTTCTTTGATGGATGATACTTCAATTTTCTTTTCTTGTTACCAACTCTTTGACTAGCAGTCATGACATTATATGAACTTTCCTACTTTAATCTCAATTCTTCCTGAACACACATACTAGTTAACTCATTCAAGTCCCACTTATCCTTATTTGTATTATAATGAATCTTGAATGGGTCAAACTGAAAAGGAGAATTGAGAATGAATTGCACGAGGAAAGACTCATCAATATTTATGCCTAATGCTTTAAGTTTTGTAGCTTTATTAGCCATATTAAGGATGTGATCTTGAATTCCTCGAATGCCATTATACTGAGCCGTAGTCAGTTCTTTCATTAGTGTGTCAACCAATGACTTATCAGTAGATTTAAATCTATCTTCAATAACCTTTAAATATTCTTATGCGCTAGTTACAATCGGTAATGAAGTATTTATGTTATTTGCAATCGTCATTCTTTTGAACATTAAACTAAGCCTATCAGATCTTTCCTAAGCCTTCATTTCATTAACTTATTCCATAGTACTTTCATCAGTCAAGTCTATAGGATTTTCAACAAGCAATACTATCAAGATCTAATACACCCAATGTAAATTGCACATGCTCTAACCATTCTAAATAATTTGATCCAAAGAGTAGAGGGACACTAGAAGCATAAGAATATATGGATGAAAATACCACTGTAAAATATAAAATAACATTAATGCTTTGAGTTTTTTCAAAATTTGATAAACTATTGATATCATCTATATTACACCTTTGGGTGAAATATTGACATATCTAGTATTCACTTAAGATCATCTATGGAAGACTAATACCATCTTTATGGAATAGTATTATTACCTTTGGGAATACAACTCTAAACTGCAACAATATTTAAAATAATATCATCCTACCTCATCACATAATTATTTGAAATAGATTCTCCTTTGAGATTATCTAAATCTCCTAATTATGTGTGTCATTATGAATATTATTTCCTTAATGTCATTTAGGACTAATTCCTTAATGTTATTTTATAAGTTATTGGTCTAGGTCACTTTGGTGGCTACAAGACTAATACAATAAAATAAAATATAATTTAAAATATTCTCTAAATGATAAAACTTTTATTGTAATTCATATCCCAAAAGCCTATTATCCCATGCCACTTTGGCAACTACAAGTCAGATGAAACTTAGGGAGATAAGTTACAAATAATATTCATCAAATTTTTTCAATCTAGTTTATGCTAAGCAGTTCAATAATAAAATAACAACCATAATAATTATTGAATATTAATTAGTAAAAGAAAAAAAAACTCTTATGATAATCATGATAATATACAAATCATGCCTTCATGTTAAAGATAAACATTATTTCATAATTTTAAATATGTGCTTGTGAATAACCAAATGAATATCTAAGAACAATAATTGGATTTTATTTATCACATGTAAAAATATAATTAATAATTCATATGAGAAAACTATAAAAGTAAATCATAATTTATATTTTTTAATCAAAATTAAATTTAATAAAATAATCAAAATATAATCATGATTAAATTCAATCATAATTATAATAAATCATATTTATCAATTTTATAATTAAGAATATAAATTAGAATTCTCAAATTCATAAGGGTAAAACTGTAAATATGTTCACAGAATATAAATTAGAATTACGAAATTTGTAAAGGGTAGAATTGTAATTTGATAAAACCCTAGCCTTGAGAGCAAAAGTGTAAATATGTCAAAAAGGAAACCCTACTTTGCCTGCGCACGGTTGTCGCGGGGCAACCGTCGCTTGGGCATGATTGGTCGCGATCCCTGCTTGCGCGTGGCCATCGCCTAAGCATGGCGTACCCATGCACAACCACCGCTGGTGCACAGCTGCCACTTAGACGCGGCTCCTACCCATGCGCGGCCGCAGCTTGGGTGTGGCCTACCCGCGCGCGGCCACCGCTTGGGCGGTTGTCAACCGTGCGACCACCGCATGCGTGCGATCCTGACCACGCGCGGCCATCGCATGGGCACTGTGATGCCCACATGCATGAGCCACCTGCCACTAGCTGCGACAGCTACTGCGATGCACACGTTGCCAGGTGTAGCCTTTGTCGCCAGCAAATTTGCTGGTCGTACGCAGCAAGGTCGGCGACGACCATTGCAGCTTCGCGATCATGGAGATCACATTTACAACAAATCTAACATTACCAGCAAGCAGGCAACAAAACAAAATAGATAGGAATACAAATTGATGAAATATGGATCATTCAAATATCGTAAATAAAAATAATAGATCTAATATATTTGATATCAAGAACCTAGGCTCTAAGACCAATTGTTAGCATAAAATCTATAATATGCTATCTTAAATGTGGAAACATTCTTTTATGCCAGAATTAAAATCAAATAAAATTAGATCTGGTTTTATTATGCGTACCTTTTGATTCCATCTGAAAAAGAGATCTCTGTGTGATATGAAAAGGCATCATCTTTAGATCCAAGATCGTTTTCAATCTACAAAGTGAACTAGATCCTTCTCCTTTCTTCCTATCCATTCATAGGACCACTTAGATTGATGGTTAGGGAGAAGAGTTGATCGAGAGAGAGATTGTAATCCCTCAACTGAATCCTCTATGAGATGCATAACCTCTATGGTTCAGTCCCTAGAGGTCCTATCTATTTATAGGTGAGAGCAGAGGGTCTAAGATAAGTTATTAGGAGAGTTCCTCCTATCAAGGGCATCCCCTAAGGAATCCTACTTTAATATGAACTTCTTTTCTATTGGTCAATATATGTCATAGAATCCAATTAGTTACATTATATATATCTTATCTAATTATAAAGGGCCACAAAATCTAACATGAACACCTACCAGTACGTCGATTGATCCTCCGGCTCGACATCCAATCTCTTGACATGTTTCACTCCAACCTAATGTCTGATTCCTCCTATTTTAATTAATTTGTCTTTTCTGATTGAAGTTAGTCTTGCATCACTCAAAATGGAAATTAAATCGTAAACTCATTAATTGATTTCATCATCAAAATCCGAGATTAAACAATCTATCCCTTTTTTATAATGATAACCAATTGATGATGGAGTTTAAACTAAACTCCCCCTATCAACATACCATAATTGAGATGAATCTTAAATTCAAATTGAATTCAAGTCAAAGCAATTTTAATCATAAATATTTCATCATTCAATGCATCATAATCATAAGTTGAAGTATTACATGCATAATACTAAATCATCATGTATATTTTTAAAATATAAAATCATCATTACATACATGATTCTAAATCATCATTCATAATTTTAAAATATAAAATTACATCATACCATGCATGATCATCATTACTTCTCATTGTATACATCATCATAATATCATGAGTGTTTCATGCATAATTTCATATCATAACTTCTCTCCCTTTGTCATCAATAAAAAGGAGAAAAGTGCAACTAGCAAAATTTTGAAATTTGCAAGCTAGTAAAATAGCAAGTTTTAAACATGCAAGCTAGCAAGTTTTAGAGATGTGCAAGTTTAGCAATTCTTTACTTTTTGAGATGGGCAAGATAACACTTTTGCTTCTCTTGAGATTGCAAGCAAGCAATTCTTGTTTCTCTTCTGAGATGTGCAAGATAGCATGTTTGCTTTTCTTTGCGATGTTCAAGCTAGCAATTTACTAAGATTTACATCACTTTAGATCATGCAAGCTAACACGTTGGCAAGTGTTACTTCTCTTTGAAGTATGAAGGCTAGCAAGTTTTGCTTCTCTTGAGATAAGTAAGCTAGCACTTTTCTCTTGAGATGTGCAAGATAGCAAGTTTCTACTTCTTTAAAATGTACAACCTAGCAATTTTGCTTTCTTTTGTAATGTGCAAACTAGCAATTTTTGCTTCATTTTGCAAGCTAACAAGTTTTCTTTCCTTGAAATGTGCAAGCTAGTAATTTTTCTTTTCTCCCCCTTTGTCATTGTCAAAAAGAAGGGAAGAATACAATATTGTAATTCTTTTCCCTTTACATCAATTTTCAAATCATGATAAAAAGATAAATTTAAATCAAGAGTGATGAGGTATACAATTCATGAATACAAGGGAGTATTATACATGAAACTCAAGTCATAAACCTTAAGAAGTCAAGTGACATATCATGGTTAATTTGGATAAATGTCCTCTTTAATAAACAACAAAAGAATTGTAGGAGAATAAATAATGAAATATCTTGATTTATATAAAAATCTGAAGTTATAATTCCGTGAAATCAAAAAATAAATCATGATTCTATTGAATTTCAAATTTTGATGATGGAATCAATTGATAAGTTTATGATCTAATATGCGTTTTGAGTGATGCAAGACTAGCTTTGACCATGGAGAGATAATTTTATTAAAGCAGGAAGAACCAATGTTGAGCCGAAGTGGAATATGTTAGAAGATTGGATGTTGAGCCAAAGGATCGATCGATGTGTTGGCAAAAGGCTTCGTGCCATGAGTTCTGGAAGCCAAGCCGTTTCAATTTCGAATGAAGCCAAGCAAAACTATTATTGACATGTACACCCTTTTACGGATATCGTTAATGGTTTAAAAGCTCTTGGCAAATATTTTTCTAATCTTGAACTTATAAACAAGATTCTAAGATCTCTTCCAAAGAGTTGGGTTCTGAAAGTAACTATAATACAAGAGGCAAAGAACTTAAATAATTTTCCACTGGAAGAATTTATTGATTCATTGATGACATATGAAATGGTGTACAAGGCACATGATAAATATGATGAACATGAGAACAACCTTCCAAAGAACAGGAAGGATTTGACACTTTGTACAAGTGAAGACCACTCGAGCGAAAGCTCAAGTGATGATAACTTTGAACTCCTCACAATAAAATTAAAGAAGCTCATAAAACAAAAATCTAAGAATAAAAATGAACTTAAAAAGGATAAAACAACTTGCTATGAATGCAATCAGCCGGGGCACTTCAAAAGTGAATGTCCGCAAGTGAAAAAGAAGCTACAAAAGAAAAAAGCACTTAAGGCGACTTGGGATGATTCGAGTGCATTCGAAGACAAGGAGCAAATCGACAAAGAAGATGTGGTGAACTACGCCTTAGTGGCTTTAGACAATAAGGTAAGTGACTCAACCAAAACCCCTTTTACTTTACTATAATATTACTTGATGTATTTCATGAGTTGTTTTTAAATGAGTATATAAAATACAAAAAAAAAAGGGGGGGGTGATCATGCTTCTCTTTCTAGTGATTTTGAAAAATTAAAAAATTGAGCATGACAATTACATAAAGAGTGAGATTCACTTAAAAAAGAAAAATGTATTACTGTAACAAAAAATAATAAAGGAAAGATCAACTTGATGGTTTTTGTTATAATGAATATTTTGATTGAAAATGGTTTATGGTTACACAAACAATAATCTATTGATCTTGATGATTTTTTGTGATGATGCTTGTTTTTTGAGTTTAAATAATAATACATGGTTTTGGCTTAGAAAATAATGGCATGCTTGTATGAAATCAACCACATAGAGGAATGCATTATTTTTCTTAAAAATGACTTTATCCCCAAAACCTTATTAAATTTTTTAATAAGAAATTGATAAATATATTTATGTCATTTTGAATATCCTGAAAGTGATTTTGATGATTTGATGATTTGAATTTGAATGAGTTTTATCTATATCATGATCTTGAATTCTCAGAATTATAATCTGAGATTTTCTTTTATGAATCATGAAATTTCTTATGCATGAATCAAGATATTTTATCATTCTATTCTCCTATATTTCTTTTTGTTATTTACAAAAAAAGAGATTTGTCAAAATGAATAATATCTTTTGGTATTCAATTGATCTTTGTTATTATATCTTTCATGTCCTAATTTATTTATGATACTCCCTTGTATTCATAAAGTGTATACCTCATCACATTTGATTTAAATTTATCTGTCACGATGTGAAAATTGATGTAAAGGGAAAAAAATTACAAAATTATATTCTTCCCTTCTTTTTGACAATGACAAAGGGGGAGATAAAATTGTGTGCTTGCATGTTCTAAAATGATATAAAACTTGTTAGCTTGTACATTTCAAGGAGAAAAACTTGCTAGCTTGCACAGGAGAAGAATTTGCTAGCTTACATATCTCAAGAGAAGCAAAAGTGTAAACTTGCACATCTCAAGAAGCAAAATTTACATACTTGCACAACTCAACATTGTTACTAGCTTGTATGTTGTAAAACTTGTTTATCTTAAAAACTTGCTATATGCATTTCTCCTTTTTGTTGATGACAAAGGGGGAGAAGATATGATGATGAGTTGAATCATGCATAGTACGATATACTTTTATGTTTTAAAACATTGCATGATTTTCTAAATTCAACGTTTCTATCAATATGACATATTGATAGGAGGAGTTTAGTTTAAACTCCGTCATCAATTAGTTGTCATCATCAAAAAGGGGGAGATTATTGAATCTCAAATTTTGATGATGAAATCAATTGATAAGTTTATGATCTAATATGCATTTTGAGTGATGCAGGTCTAGCTTCGATCATGGAGAGACAATTTGATTAAAGTAGGAAGAATCAATGGTGGGCCAAAGTGGAATATGTCAAAAGATTGGACATTGAACCAAAGGATCGATATATGTGTCGGTAGAAGGCTTCATGCCATGAGTTTGGGCATCGAGCCAAGAAGATCGGACATTACACCAAGGAGATCGGATATTGCGGGAAGATAACATGCAGTTTGGGCAATATGCTGAAGGAGAGGATGATGCGTTAAAGGGTCGAACGAAGCGTCGGATGAACTAATGACATGTCGGATAATATATGATTAATGGTTTGTAATAATTGTTTATATTAAAGTAGTTTTAGTTCTAATTAGGTTGGTTTAGAATGTAACCAGGCCTATTCAATTAGGAGCCAACTAGGCCCGAATTGGGGTTGTTTTAGGCCAAGAGAGGCCCATGCAATAGCCCTCAATAGGCCCAAGCGATGGCACCGCTAGGGCTGGTAGTGGCACCGCTTGGAACTCGGCCAACCAGGTTATCTAGGTGGTGGTACTGCCCAGACATAATCTTCAAGACTGTGTCAAGCAATGGTACCGCCCAGTATCAGTGTTAGACTAAGTGGTGGTATCAGCTAGTGTCAAACTAACAAGCGGTGGTATCGCCTAGTATTGGCGGTGGTATCACCAATACCCCGAAAACCCGGGATGAGATCATTTTGGCTCTAAATTTAAATCTATTTAGGGCCTATAAAAACCCCACTCATCCTTGCTCAGTGGATACAAAAACTAAGAACAAAAATTGGGGAAAACACCATTGTAATCTTGTGAGAATTCCCCTCCTCTAGCTCTAAGTGTTGATTTCAGTTTAAGAGAGGGATGAGTGGGTTATAAAGGTTATCTCCTAAACCTATGAAAATGATAAAAGAGTTATAAGATGGTAGTTGGCCTTCGCCTATTGTAGGAAGACTATTAGTGGAATCGGAAGTGGACGTAGGTCACGACGACCGAACCACTATAAACCTGGTGTACTTGGTTTACATTTCTTTTCTACTTTTCATTCTCATACTGTAAACTGATTTACTTGCTTACTACTCTCACTACGCTTATGAACACGCTTTCAAGTTAAACTCTTTCTGATATCAATTTTCGTCAAATGAGAATTTTCAAACTATCATTTTTATCGTAAGCACTAATTCACCCCCCCCTCTTAGTGCCAATTCATGATCCTAACAGATTCATTTGAATAATTCTCTTTAATAAAATGAAAGAATCATAGTGAACAATATAAAAAACTCATGATCATGGTTTGTTTGCATAATTTTCCTCTTTAGTAAATGGTAAAAAGAAGAAATCATAGAAGATAAAATAATTTTGATTCCAATAAAGATACCTCAAGTCAAGAAATCAAGAGAAAGTTCATGATTCGGTCTGATAAATATTCTCTTTAGTAAGTAGCAAAAAGAAATATAGGAGATCAAATACGAGATCTTAATTCACAAAAAAATCTCAAGTATCAATATCAAGAAATCAAAATCAAGTTCATGATTCGGTTGGAAAAATCTCATTCAAATTCAAGTCATCAAAATCATTTTCATAGTTTAAGAGATTCATAAAATGATATAAATAGATTCATTAATCTCTTATTGAAAACTCGATAAGATTTTAGGGATATAGACATTTTCAAGAATAATGCATTTCCCTTTTTTATGTGTTTCAATTTATGTGATTTATTTCATACAAGCATGCCTTTATCTTTTATGCCAAACAAAAACATGCATCATCATTTAAAATAGAAAACTAAGATTTATCACAAGAGTCATCAAGATTAATAAATCATAAATCACAAAAATCATCATTACTTCAAATCATCATACATCATTAAATCATCAAGCGTGATTTCAATAAACATAACTCATTTTTAATCAAAATCATTTTATTTATTGTAGTAATGCATTTTTCTTCTTAAGTAAATCTAACTCTTCATACTTAGTGTAAGGAGTTAATATGTAATTGTCATGCTCAATTTTTTTAATTTTTTAAAATCACTAGAAAGAGAAGCATGATCCCCCCTTTTTTTTACATTTTATATACTAATTTAAAAACAACTCATAAAATGCATCAAGTAATTTTGTAGTAAAGTAAAAGGGTTTTAGTGGAGTCACTTACCTCATTGTCGAAAGCCACCAAGGCGTTGTTCGTCACCTCTTCTTTATTAGTTTGCTCCTTATTTTCGAATGTACTCGAATCATCCCAAGTCGCCTTGAGTATTTTTTTCTTTTTTTGTAGCTTCTTCTTCACTTTTGGACATTCGCTTTTGAAGTGCCCCAGCCGATTGTATTCGTAACAAGTTATTTTATCTTTTTTAAATTTATTTTTATTCTTAGATTCTTGTTTTATGAGCTTCTTTAATTTTATTGTAAGAAGTTCAAGGTCATCATCACTTGACCTTTTACTCGAGTGGTCTTCTTTTGTTCTAAGTGTCCAATCCTTCCTTTTATTTAGAAGGTTGTTCTCAAGTTCATCCTATGTTATACACAATATTTTATAGGTCATCAAAGACCCAATAAGTTCTTCAAGCGAAAAGTTATTTAGGTCATTTGCTTTTTGTATTGACATTACTTTAGGATCCCAACTTTTTTTACTAAGTATATTTAGACTAATGTTGACATCCGTAAAATGGGTGTACATGTCTCCATTTATCTCACTTGGTTTCATACGAAACAACTGATAGCTATGAACCAAAAGATTAATTTTTGACTCTTTAACCCTACTTGTGCCTTCGTGTGTGACTTCGAGTGTGTTTCAAATATCATGTGCAGTTTTGCATATAGAAACCCAATTAAATTCGTTTTTATCAATAGCATAAAACAAAGCATTCATCGCTTTAGCATTCAAGGAGAAAGTCTTCTTTTACAAATCATTCCATTTGCTTATTGGTTTGGAAGGCTTCTCAAAACCACTTTCAACAATGTTCCATGACTCAAAATCCATAGGAAGGAAAAAAAATTTTATTCTAGTTTTCCAATACATGTAGTCCATCCCATTGAACATAGGAGGACAAGTGATAGAAAGACTCTCTTGATTTCCCTTAGGTGTTAAACCAAACGAGAAAAATATTAGCTCTGATACCAACTGTTAGGGCCATGATGGCACTAAGAGAGGAGGGGGGGTGAATTAGTGCTTTCATAAAAGTTACGGCAATTCGAAAAACTTTCATTTGATAAAATTATATTGGAAATATGTTTAACTTAAAAATATTCATAAGATTGTAATGAGTAAGTAAAGCAGTTTGCATCAAAGGTAAACAACAAAATAGAAATGCAAACTGAGTGTTATAGTGGTTCGATCGTCATGACCTACATCCACTCCCGATTCCTCTTCCGTCGAGGCCATCGGCATTCACTAATGATTTTCTTTCCAACGAGCGAAGATCAACTACCCTTACAACTCTTTCTCTTTTCACATCTTAGGAGAGAACCATTACACCTCTCTCTTTTAGACCTCACTCCTCCCTTAGAAACTTTCTAACTCTAGGAGGAAGAGACTCACTAACTTTAGAGAGATTATAACACTTTTTTCTCAAGTATATTTCCCCTCTTTTCTACTCAATTTCATTCTCTACTAAGCAGGAAAGGATGGGGTATCTATAGACCCCAAATGGCTTCAAAAATGGAGTAAAAAAAAGTCTCATCCCGGGTTTCCCAGGTCCTAGGGGTACCACTACCTATGCTGGGTGGTACCACCGCCTGACAATGGTCGATACCACCGCTTGACCTGGTGGTACCATCGCTTGACAACATAGAAAAGTATGCTCTTGAGTTTTCCAGCTCATAGGTGGTTCCACCTAATCTTGGGTGACCGAATGAGCCTTCCACTTGGCCAAAAACAGTCCTAACTCAGGTCTAATGAGCCCCCAATTGAGTTGGCATGGTTTCACCCAAAACCAACTCAATTATGACCTAAACCAACTCGATCTAGACATAATTGATTATAAGTATGAATCCTTTGTTATCCAGCATGTCATTGGTTCATCTGACGCTTCGTCCGATCCTTCGGCGCATCGTCCTCTCCTTCGACGTATTGCCAAATCAGCATATTGACTCCTGCAACTTTCGATCTTCTTGGCGCAATGTCCGATTCTTCGGCCCGATGCCAAAAATCATGGCACGAAGTGTTAGGACTCTAGCTAGGAGATCCTAATTGAGAGGGGAATTCATGTAAAACCTACGTAGCCCTAGAGGTAAAGAGGTAAAGAGGTTGGCTAGGGTTAGGAGGTCGTTTCTTAGAGAAGCATTAGGAGTTATAAAAGAATAGGAGTCTTGAGTATGAGTCCTATTAGGAGTTGGTTAGAAGTAAGAGTCTTAAGTAGGAGTCCTACAAGGAGTTGGGGTTTAGAAGCCCTATAAAGAGCCATGTATTCATCCTCTTTTCTTAAGCAATAGATAAATCTTTTTCTATAGCTTTTAAGCAGCAACTTGGAGGAAGGAACCCCTGTAGAGTTCCAAGGAGGCCGATCCCCTAAAGAGATCAACCCCAAGTTTAGAATCTGCTAGGGTTCTAACAGAGTTAGGGTTTAAAAACCCTATAAAGAGCCATGTATTCATCCTCTTTTCTTAAGCAATAGATAAATCTTTTTCTATAGCTTTTAAGCAGCAACTTGGAGGAAGGAACCCCTGTAGAGTTCCAAGGAGGCCGATCCCCTAAAGAGATCAACCCCAAGTTTAGAATCTGCTAGGGTTCTAACAGAGTTAGGGTTTAAAAACCCTATAAAGAGCCATGTATTCATCCTCTTTTGATAAGCAATAAATGAATCTTTTCTGCAGCCTTTGAGTAGTAACTTGGAGGGAGGAACCCCGATAGAGTTCTAAGGAGGCCGATCCCCTAAAGAGATCAACCC
>LVTN01000984.1:1682-14538 GCA_001649415.1 Musa itinerans | reverse complement strand
CTTTGTTGCCATTGCGATGAGCCGTGGAACCGCGATCATCGCTGCAAAAGGGGCCTCCTCCTACTGATTGAACCCTTGAAGATATGGAGGAGGAGATCTAGGAGCATGTGGAAGAGGTCGCAAATGAAGAACAGCAGCCGGTTGATATTACAATGCATGCCCTTGTCGGTTCAACGAACTCGCAAATGATGAAAGTGGGAGGACTTCTGAAGCAACAACCTATCACCGTTCTTATTGACACCGGGAGCACTAATAATTTTATGAACAGAAAGGTTGTTGTCCAGATGGCCTTACCTATCGATAATTGTAGTAGGCTTGATGTTAAGGTCACCGACGGACGAATTTTGAAGTGAGATCATAGGTTCCCGTGGGTGAAACTATTACTGGAGTACCAAGAGATACTTGCAGATTTCTTCCTCCTCCCTCTTGATGATTATGTGGCCGTGCTTAGAATCGAATAGCTGATGACATTAGGTGATATTTCCTAGAATTTTTTGAAACTAATTATGAAATTTTATAGTAAGGGGAAACAAGTGATACAGCACGGGAAACGTGGGGGCGACGTAATGACGATTTGCACACAACGAATGGAGAAGGTTTTGCATAAAGCATGCAGCAGCTTTTTGGTACAACTTGAGCAGCAAACTATGGGAGAGCCAACAGAATTTGAAGATCCAAACCTACTTCCTTTGCTAACTGAATTTGTAGATATTTTTTATGAACCGCTCAACCTACCTACTACCCGTTGGCATGATCATTGTATACCGATTCTTCCAGGCAAACCTCCAGCAAATACTTAGCCATATTAGTATCCACATCTCCAAAAGGTTGAAATAGAAAGAATTATAAAAGAGATGCTCGAAATAGGAGTTATTCGGCCAAGTTGCAGCCCCTACTCTTCACCGGTACTCCTCGTACGAAAGAAGGATGGAACATGGCGAATATGCGTTGATTACTGAGCTCTCAATGGCATTACCGTCAAGGACAAATACCCTATTCTAGTAGTAGATGAATTGATTAGTGAATTAAAGGGAGCACAAATCTTGACAAAGCTGGAACTTCGATCTGGGTATCATCAAATACAAGTGTGCGAAGAAAACATATCGAAAACCAACTTTCGAACACACAACGACCACTATGAATTTTTGGTAATGCCCTTTGGTCTCACCAATGCTCTCTCCATCTTCCAGAGCCTTATGAATGATATTTTTTGGAATTATCTTTGTAAGTTTATGCTGGTTTTCTTCGACGATATCCTTATTTATAGCCCTTCTCTTGAAAGTCATTTTCAGCACTTACAACTTGTTTTGACAATTTTGCGAGAACATGTTTTTTTTGTCAAAAAATTGAAGTGCAGCATTTTTCAACAGAAGTTGATATATCTGGGACATATCATATCAAAGGAAAGTGTGGCAGTGGACCCTTCCAAAATTGAAGCAATGCAGAACTGGCCGACCCCGAAGAACAGGCTACTACTGCAAGTTCGTGAAGAACTTTAGAAAGATCAGTGCACCCCTTACTTCCTTGCTGAAAAAATATACTCTCCAATGATCGAATAAAGCCACCACCACCTTCAATGAACTTAAAGTCGCAACGACGACAACGCTCGTACTAGCGCTACCCGACTTCGGCAAGACTTTTGTTATTGAAGTCGATGCCTCCGGAGTCGAAATTGGTGCTGTACTAATGCAAGATGGCCACCCCCTCGCTTATACTAGTAAGGCATTATCTCCTTCCCATCTCAAGATGACTATTTATAATAAGGAGATGCTTGCGATTGTGGATGCGGTGGCCAAGTGGAGATTGTACTTGATTAAGCGATGCTTTTAAATCAAGGCCGACCATAAAAGCCTAAAATATTTCTTGGAGTAGAAGATATCTTCCCCCGAGTAGCAAAAATGAGTAACAAAGCTTCTTGGATATGATTATGAAATAACTTATAAAAAGGGGAAAGAGAATGTTGTTGCAGATGCGCTTTCATGGCTACCCGAGCAAGCTGAATTTTCGGCCATTTCACTTTCGACCAACGACTTCCTTGAGGATATTAAAAAGGAATGGTAGGAAGATCTAGAGACTAGTAAGATCATAAAAAAATTAGAAGAAGCACGAAGCTCCGTGGCTCATTACAATTGAGACTCAAAAGAATTACGCTAAAAGGGATGCATTGTGCTTGTGCCAAATTCTACTTGCACCTTCACAAGTAGATTTTGGATAGAGTTATTCCAAATACAAGGCACTAAATTAAAAAGGAGTATGGCATATCACCCATAAACCGATGGCCAGACTAAGTGGCTTGGAGACATACCTCAGATGCTTCACCAATGACTGGCCAAAAGAGTGGACAAAGTGTCTTCCCCGAGCCGAATGGTGGTATAATATAACTTATCATTTATCCACAAAATATACTCCCTATGGGCTTTATATGGCCGACCTCCCCCTATGATCCCAAAATATGTGTTAGGCACCTCTAAAGTGGAATAAGTAGATAGGAAACTACAAGACAGGGACAAAATGCTGAAGTTGCTAAAAGATAATCTCACTACAGCTCAAGTAAGGATGAAACAACAATATGATCAACACAAAGGCGAAAGAGAATTTTCAGTAGGAGATTGGGTCTTCCTACGACTCTAGCCATACAAGCAAACATCAATCCATACCAGAGCATCTATGAAGCTTTCACCTCGGTTCTATGGACCCTACCAAATTTTGGAGCGCATCAGAGCTGTAGCATACAAATTAGACTTACCCGCCAGCTCTCAAATCTATTCAGTGTTGCATGTGCCATGTTTAAAGCTCAAGTTAGGACAAAACGAGATAGCCCAAAGCCATCCACCAAATATGACTACCCAAGGAGAACTCCAGACCCAACCGAGTACCATTATTGATCGACGGATCGTAACTCGACGACGATGACACACTATTGAAGTGCTAATACAGTGGGCGAATTTACTAGCAGAAGGTGCCACTTGGGAGAACTATAATGATTTGAAGATCAAATTTTCAAAATTCATAGATCGTCAGCCTCAAGGACAAGGCTGATTTGAAGAGAGCGGGTCTATTAGGACTCTAACTAGGAGAGTCCTAATTGAGAGGGGCATTCATGTAAAACCTACCTAGCCGACTCCTATTAAAGAGGTGAAGAGGCCGGCTAGGGTTAGGAGGTTATTTCTTAGAGAAGTATTAGGAGTTGTAAAGGAATAGGAGTCTTAAGTAGGAGTCCTATTAGGAGTTGGTCAGAAGTAGGAGTCCTATTAGGAGTTGAAATTTAGAAGCTTCATAAATAGCCATGTATTCATCCTCTTTTCTCAAGCAATGAATGAATCTTTTCTGCAGCCTTTGAGCAGCAACTTAGAGGAAGGAACCCCTATAGAGTTCCAAGGAGGCTGATCCCCTAAAGAGATCAACCCCAAGCATAGAATCCACAAGGGTTCTATCACGGAGAACTTTTGCCGGTACGTCAATCGATCCTTCGGCTCGACTTCCAATCTCTTGACATATTTCACTCTGGCCCAACATTCGATTCCTCTTGCTTTAATCGATTTATCTTTTCTTATCAAAATTTATCCTACATCACTCAAAATATAGATTAGATCGTAAACTCATCAATTAATTTCATCATCAAAATCTAAGATTCAACAAAGCAAAATTTGCTAGCTTGCACATCTCATGAGAAGTAAAATTGCTAACTTTCACATCTCTAAAACTTGCTAGCTTACATGTTCTAAAGTAATGTAAAACTTGCATGTTTTAAAACACTTGATAGTTTCACTTTTCATCTTTTTGTTGATAACGAAGGGAAAGAAGGTACAATAATTTGAAATTTGAATCATGCATGGTATACTTTGATGTTTTTAAATTATGATTATGCATAAAATACTCATGATTTTATTATACATGCAATGATTAAATACTCATGATTTTCTGAATTTAAATTTTCTTTCAATATGACATATTGATAGGGGGAGTTTAGTTTAAACTCCATCAATTGGTTGTCATCATTGAAAATGGGGAGATTGTTGAATCTCAAATTTTGATGATGAAATCAATTGATGAAGTTATGATTTAATGTGCATTTGAGTGACGCAAGACTATCTTCGATTATAAAAGGCAAATCAATTGAAGCAGGAAGAATCAAACATCTGGTCGAAGTGAACATGTTAGAAGATTGAACGTCGGGCTGGAGGATTGATCGATATGCTGGTAGAAGGACTTCGTGCCATGAATTCGAGCATCGAGCCGAAGGATCGGATATTACACTAAGGAGATCGGATGTTACAAAAAGTCAATAGGTCGATTGGGCAATACGCCGAAGGAGAGGACGATGCACCGAATGAGCAGATGAAGTGCCAAATGAACCAATAACATGTCTTACAACATAGGAGTCATGCTTGTAATCATTTGTCTAGATCGAAGTAATTTATGGGACTAATTGAGTTAGTTTTTGGTGTAATCATGCTAACTCAATTAAGAGCCAATTGGGCCTAAATTAGGACTGTTTTGGGCCAAGAAGAAGGCCCATTTAGTGACCCAAAAGTTTGGTCAGGCGGTGGCACTACTTATGAGTTGGAAACGTAAAAAACCTAGTCTTTGAGGCTGTCAAGCGATGGTACTGCCAATTGGGTGATGGTACCACCTAGTGTTAGTGTGTCAGGTGGTGGTACCACCAAATTGGGCAGAGATATCACCTAGTGTTAGACTGGCAGGCGATGGTACCGCCTAGTACTAGCGGTGGTACCGCCAGTACCCCTAAAATCGAGGATGACACTTTTTAGCTCTATTTTTTAAGCCATTTAGGGTATATAAATACCTTGCTCTTTCCTCTTTCTTGCTTGAGGTAGCAAGATAGAGAGTAGAAAGGGAGAAACAATCCTTTTGAAAAAGAATTGTAATCTCTTTTGAAGTACAGTCACTTCTTACTAGTATTTAGAAAGTTCTTCTAAAGGAGAAGTGAGATCTAAGTGTAAAAGAGAGAGGTGTAAAGGTTCTCTCCTGAGCCTGTGAAAAAAAGAAAGAGTTGTAAGAGGGTAGTTAATCTTCACCCATTGAAAGAAGATTGGTAGTGAAAGTCGGTGGCCTTGAGTGAAGAGGAATCGAGAGTGGACGTAGGTCAAGACGATCGAACCACTATAAATCAATTTGTATTTAGTTTATACTTTTCATTCTTTTTACAAACTAATTTACTTATTCACTATGGTTATAAACACTTTCAAGTTAAACGTCTTTCCAATACGGTTTCTATCGAATGAAGTTTTTCGAATCGACATAATTTTATGTAAGTATCAATTCACCCCCCCTCCCTTCCCTCTTAGTGTCAAAACAATCCTAACACTTAATTATTTATTTTTGTAAAATCTCCATGTTATTTATTTCTGTAATATATTTATTTTTAGAAAATATAGCTTTCAAATCCCTTACATGACATACTTGATGTTAATTGCCTCATTGGTCCAAATTACATGAATTTGCTCCACAACCTAAGAATCATTTTCACGGCGGAGAAGATCAGGTACGTCCTTGATATAGTGATACCTACGCTTGAGGAAGGGGCAAGCAAGGATGAGATTGCTCAATATGTGAAGTATATAAATGACTCCACTCTTACTCAATATTACAAGTTGGCCTCCATGACTCCCGAGTTACAAAGACAGTTGGAAAAGATGAATGTCAAATCCATTCTCCTACATCTCCATAAATTGTTTGAGGAACAGGGAAGGACTCAGCGATATGAGATATCCAAGAGTCTCTTCCGCGCTAGGATAACTAAGGGGATACTAGTTTAGAACCATGTCCTTAAGATGATTGAGTGGATAGAGAAACTCATAGGTCTAGGAATGGTCCTGAGAATAACATGTGTGTGGATTTTATGCTTCAGTCCCTACCAGATTTCTTTACATAGTTTATCATGAATTTTAATATGAACAAGCTTAAGGTGACTCTCCTTGAGCTCTTCAATATGTTGAGGGAGGCTGAGAGCACCATCAAGAAAGAGAAGCTAGAAAGAAAAGGAAGGTAGAGAAGTCCCTTAAGAAGGGCATGGGCAAGGGTAAATTGAGTAAAGCAAAGATTGTCAAGAAGGACCTGACAAAGGACAAAGACCAATGCTTCCACTACAGGAAAGACATGCGCTAGAAAAGGAACTGCAAAGAGTACCTTATAAAAAAGGTGAAATAGAAGCTTGGAGAAGCTTCAGGTATATTCATGATCAATCTTCATTTGTCATATTCTTATGATAACACATGAGTATTAGATACTGGTAGTGCTTATTAGATCTGCAATTTATTGCAGGTTTAGGCAAGATTTAGGAGATTGGCGAGAGGCGAGATGGACCTCAAGATGGGCAATGGAGCAAAAGTTGCTGTAGTGGCCATTGGCGAGGTCACCCTACATCTGCCTAGTAGAGCTCCTATTGCATTGGATGCATGTTATTTTGTTCATTCTATTATCAAAAATATTATTTCCATTTTATGTTTGATAGTTAGTGGATATAAATTAGTTTTTGAGAATAATGGTTGTTTAATATTATTAGATGATAAAATCATCGCTAGAGGAACATTGCATAATGGTTTATTTATGTTAGACACTGCTCTACATATTATGAATATAAGTGTGTCCAAGAGGAAACAAGATGAAGTGATCAATGTATACATATGACATTATAGGTTGGGTCATATCCATGAAGGAAGGATTCAAAAGTTGCTAAAGGATGGATATTTAGATCCATTCGACTATGAGTCATATGCAACTTGTGAACCTTGCCTTTATGGAAAACTGACCAACTCTCCATTTATTGGAACTGGAGAGAGAGCCACTGAGTTACTGGAACTCACATAGTGATTTATGTGGTTTAATGTCAACTCAGGCCATAGGTGGTCACTCCTACTTCATTTCTTTTACTAACAATTTCTCTAGGTATGGATATATGTACTTGATGAAGTACAAGTTCAAAGCCTTTGAGAAATTCAAGAAGTATAAGAATGAAATAGAGAAATAGACTAGAAAGAGCATCAAGACTCTTCGATCAGATCAAGGAGGTGAGTACTTGAGTATAAAGTTCACCAATTTCTTAAGGACCATGGGATTCTATCCCAACGAACACCTCTTTATACACCTCAGCTCAATGGTGTATCAAAAGAGAGGAATCACACACTATTAGACATGGTGCGGTCCATGATGAGTTTCGCCAACCTACGCGTCTCATTTTGGAGATACACCCTAGAGTCCGTAGCTTACCTTCTAAACATAGTTCTACCTAAGTCAGTAGTATCTACACCATATAACATATAAAAAGGGAAGAAGCATAATCTTAAGATTATTAAGATTTGGGGCAGCCCTGCCCACATTAAGAGATACAACCCTGATAAGTTGGAATCTAGGATGGAGCGGTGCAAGTTTATGGGATACCCTAAGGAAACTTGTGGGTATTAATTTTATCACTCCGTGGACCAAAATGTCTTTGTAGCTAAAATGACAGTGTTTCTTAAGAAGGAACACATTCTTAGTGGAGATAATGAAAGCGTGATAGAGTTAAATGAGGTTAGAGAACCTAGCTCAAGTACCATTCCACAACCCGAGTCTATTCAAGTATCTAGCACACAAGTTCTGATTTTACATAGGTCTGGTAGAGTACCCCATCCTCCCAAGGGATATGTGGGACATATCAAAGGAGAGAATATTGGGGATATTGATCCTGAGATCAATAAGAAGGCTATTATAAGTATAAACTTTGGGAAGTGGCAAGAAGCCATGAATTCTGAGATGAATTCCATGTATTCCAACAAGGTTTAGAACCTTATTGATGCAGTTGAGGGTATTATACCTATGGGCTATAAATAGATCTTCAAAAAGAAGATTAGAGTAGATGGATAGGTAGAGACCTATAAAGTGATGCTAGTGGCTAAGGGGTATCATCAAAGGCAAGGTATTAATTATGATGAAACCTTCTCACCCGTGGCGATGCTAAAATCTATCTGAATTCTATTAGCTATTACAACACACTATGATTATGAGATCTGACAGATGGATGTAAAAACTATATTCCTCAATGATAACCTTAAGGAGGAGGTGTATATAATACAACCTGAGAGATTGGTGTCTAAAGAAAGGCTTAGCTATTTTTTAGAATGATATAGGAATACTCTCTATAATAAAGACTTGACTATCTAGACATTTCTCCATGAAGGACTTAGGAGAAGCATCCTATATCTTGGAGCTTTAGATATATAGAGATTGATCCAAGAGAATGCTTGGCTTGTCCCAATCCAGGTATATAGACACCATTGTCAAAAGGTTTTGCATGAAAATTTCCAAAAGATGTCTCATACCGATGCGACATGGGATGTCACTTTCTAGGAGTATGTCCCCAAAGACTCCTAAAGAAAATACAGGTATAGATATGATATCCTATGCCTTAAAGGTAGAGTCTATCATGTATATTATGCTATATACCAGGCCTAGTATACCACATGATTTGTGTCATGAGCAGGTATCAAGTGGATCTAGGCTTGGAGCACAGAAATGCAATAAAGTGCATCCTTAAGTACTTGAGAAAGACTAAGGATCTTTTACTGGTATATAAAGAAAGTTACCTCAGGGTTGAGGGCTATACAAACTCAAGTTTCTAGTCCGACATCGATGATAGCAAGTCTAATTCAAGATATATGTTTACCTTGAATGGAGGAGCAGTATGCTAAAAGAGTTCCAAGTAAGATACTATTGCTAACGACTATAGAGGCAGAGTATATTACTACGGCAGAAGCAGCATAGGAGGGAGTCTGGCTGAAGAAGTTCATCATGGATCTAGGAGTCATGCTGGATAGCGAGAAGTCGATTCCCATATATTGTGACAACAATGGGGTAATTGCTCAAGTGAAGGAACCCATGTCTCATCAGAAAGCCTAAGCACGTTCTAAGGAGGTTCCACTTGAGTAGAGAGATTATGGCCCAGTGAGATGTAGCAATAGAAAGAGTTCCACCCGAAGAAAATATTGTCGATCAACAAATGAATTTGTTGTCTCATATTATCTTTGAGTATCATAGGGGTTTGATAGGGATAAAAAACGTAGGTGATTAGCTTTAGGTTAAGTGGGAGATTCCTAGTCATAGGTGCCCTATAAGCCAATTACGTGAGCGATGGCGCATATGACATGATACGTACTCTTTTTGCTAATTATTTATTTGATATTTTCTCACTTTATATTACTAGTTACATATATTTTATGTCCATGGATCTGTGCAATAGGAATCAAATTATGATGAGATCATGATAATGAAACTGATTTGCCTTTAAACATAAACTCTAAATAATTTTAGTCATAGGTTACTCGAGAGGGACATCGAGATAACCAAATAGACTAGTGTGCTGTATACACATCCATATGATGGAGGCAGTTGGTCTTATAGTTGCTCATAAGGGGACACTAGGGATATAATGCAAGTGCTCATTGGAGAATGAGTTCACTGATTAATCCGCTCATAGAATGCCAGATGGTTGATGATACCTTATTGTTAGACAATGATTCCGTCATCCTAGTGGTATATCTGGTGCCTAGACTTGAGACACCAAGGATGTCCTATATTAGTACTTTGTTAGTCATCGGTGCCTAATAAGCCAATCACGTGAGTGATGACACGTGTGACTTGATATATAATCTTTTTTGCTTATTATATTTTGGCATATATCACTTTATATTAACTATTGCATATATGCATATATATATTGTGATGTCCTTGGATTTGTGTAATGGGAATCGGATCGTGATGAGATCACGATAATGAGATCGATTCACCTTTAAACACATATCCTAAATAATCCTGGTCATAGGTTACTCGAGAGGGACATCGAGATAATCGGACAGACTGGTGTGCTGTATACCCGTCCATCTAATGGATGTAGCTGGTCTTATAGCTTCTCATGTGGAGACACTAGGGATACAATACAGGTGCTCATTGGAGAATGAGTTCACTGATTGATCTGCTTATGGAATGCTGGATGGTTGATGATGCCTTATTGTTAGACAGCAATTTCGTAGTCCTAGTGGTGTATCTGGTCCTTAGACTTAAGACACCAAGGATGTCCTATATGAGTGCTCCACACTTTAATACCATACTTATAGTTTTGGATGCCCCAGATCTAGCACAACCGGTCTTCAGGAGTGGTAGTCAACCTTACGAGGGCTATTGAGTGTCGATAGAGGATCATCCACTCTCAGTGTCATGAGAGGAATGTCCCATGTGTTTTTGCTCAAATAAATCCCTAGCCAGGGTCATTCAGATAAGAGAGAAAGAGTTCTCCAAGAGAATCCGATTAGAGCTGGTAACTGAGGACAGACAGGTCCAATGGATTAGATTCCCCTATATCGTTTGGGGACTACGGCGTAGTGGCCTAGTATGTCCGTAGTTGATAAGTCGAGTGAATTATTACAAAGATAATAATTTACTAAGTTAGAAGGAGTTCTAACAGGTATGACTCACGGCTAGCTCGATATTGGGCCTAGAGGGTCACACACATATGGTAGGCATTGTGATGAGTAGAGGTTCGGATATGAGATATCTGCCGGACCCCTTATCTTATTGGATATCCAATAAGCCCCTGAATTATTAGATCCCTTGGACGAGATCCAATAAGAGCCCATGAGAGATTATTGGATAGAGATCCACTAATCTAAAAGGCTTAGGTAACTGGATGCAGATCCAATACCCACTAGGGGAGGATCATTAGGGTTTGACAGGGGACCTCTATAAATAGGAGGGATTCAGAGCCTCAGAGGCTAGAGCCTTTGCTTGCCTCTCCTATTCTCCTCCCCCTCTCCACCTTAGAGTAGGCCTAGAGTTTTTGAGGAGCGTCGTCGCAACCCTGCTATCTGGATCACCGCTAGAAAGTAGGATGCTTGACCTCCTTGGAAGAGAAAAGCGGCGTTTGCACAAAAATTCTTAAGAGATGAATGAGTTTGAACCCCTTTAAATGTGTCTCTTATGATTAGCTCCTTAGGATGAGCATCTACATACTTCTAATCCTTGGGTAAGGATGTTTCGGAAGTAGATGCATCCAAGTTGCTAGATGGAGAAAGGGTCTCATT
Organism: Musa itinerans; assembly: GCA_001649415.1. NCBI lineage: Eukaryota > Viridiplantae > Streptophyta > Magnoliopsida > Zingiberales > Musaceae > Musa > Musa itinerans. Next base: position 3,463 of record LVTN01000984.1, on the reverse strand, counting down.
TAAATTCAAATCATCAAAATTAACATATCATCAAAATCATTTTTTTGAACCTTGGAAACTTCATTAAAAATAGTTCATCGGATTTAGCATCAAATTTTCCTAAGGCATCTTTTTCATTCAAGATAAAACACTAATACTCAAAAACTTTAAAATATGAAACATTGGGTTTTTTGTTGTTCCACAACTCATAAGGAGTTTTGGTGAGTAAGGGTCTTACTAGAACTCTATTTATGACATAGCATACCATGTTTACGGCTTCGGCCAAAAATATTTGGGTAGGTTATGTTCATTCAACATGGTTCTTGTCATTTCTTGTAAGTTTCTATTCTTTCTTTCTACTACTCCATTTTGTTGAGGATTTCTTGGAGTAGAGAAGTTGTGGTTGTATCCATTAAATTCACAAAATTCTTAGAAATCATGGTTTTTAAATTCACCACCGTTATCACTTCTAATTGATGAAATCATAGAATCCTTTTCATTTTGAACAAGTTTACAAAACTTGGTGAAACATCTAAAGCATTCACTTTTGTGTTTCAAGAAATAAGTCCATGTGTATCTACTATAATCATTTACAGTAACGAAGACGTATTTGCTACCTCCTAGGCTTTGATGTAGAAATTGGTCCAAATAAATCCATATGGATCAATTGCAAGGGTCTAGAGGTGCTTATTTGATTCTTAGATTTAAAGCTACCATTTATTTGTTTTCCTAATTGACAAACATCACACACATTATCTTTGATGAACTTGATATGAGGAATTCCTCTTACAAGTACTTTGGATGAAATTTGGATGATTAGTTTCATGCTAGCATGACCTAATCTCTTATGCCAAAACCAAGCATCGTCATTCAAAACCGAAAAACATATTTCATTGTAAATATCATTAATGTCAATGGTGTATACGTTATTTTATTTTAATGCAATAATAGATGTGTTTTTGTGTGATTTTTCAATAATGCAAGTATTAGATTCAAATTTAACAATATATCCTTTATCACACAATTGACTAATGCTCAAGAGGTTATGCTTTAAGCCATCAACTAACAACATAGGATGATTTTTAGGTACCCATTTGACCATGGGTGCCTCATAAATCGATCTACATAGCTTATCATGTTGCATTGAGTCATTTGAGGTTCTTTTAGGAACTTAAATCAATTTATGTGGACTTCATTTCTTGAATGGACAATGATAAGCTACATGCCCAAATTTGTAACAAAGGTTACATTTCTTTCGGGGTGAAACATGCAAAGTAGGGCCTTTAACAAAGGTTGTTGGATTTTGGTGAGAGCTACTCACAAATCTGATTTCGCCTTTTCTATTAACGTGACCCTTGTTGGCAAGGATCATGTTCAAGGATTTGCTACCAACCTCAAACATTTCTATGGTTTTCTTAAGTAGCAAGTATTCTTTTTGAAGTAATTCAAGTTTATCACATTTCGTACATGAAGCTAGACTATCATTGTGCTCAACTTTTAATCTATCAAAATTGCTAATAAGAGAAGCATGTTTCTTTTTTAAAGAGTTATATTTTTTACTCAAGGTTCTACATTCATCAAATAATTCATGAAATGCATTTAAAAGCTCATCGGAAGATAAATTTATGTCTAATGAACTTGTTACCTCATCTCCAATAGCCATTAGTGTATAGTGAGTAACTTACTCAGTGATGGTAGGCTCCTCTTCTTCGGATGCACTTAAGTCATCCCATGTTACATTAAGAGCCTTCTCCTTTGGTTGCCTCCTCTTTGCTTAGGGACATTCACTCTTGAAGTGTCCC
>LVTN01000983.1:83886-111801 GCA_001649415.1 Musa itinerans | reverse complement strand
TCGAGTAAAAGAAGAAATCATGAACTAATACCCACGAGAATCTATCAAGAAGAACCGTAACAAACAGATACTACAAGAAGAATCAGTACACTAAATGTCGAGTAAAAGAAGAAATTATTAACTAATACCCACGAGAATCCATCAAGAAGAACCCTAACAAACAGAGACCACAAGAAGAATTAGAACCCTAACTGGCGAGTAAAACAAGAAATCGTGAACTAATACCCACGAGAATCTATCAAGGAGAACCCCAACAAACAAAGACTACAAGAAGAATCAGTACCATAAATGTCGAGTAAAAGAAGAAACATGAATTAATACCCACGAGAATACATCAAGAAGAACCCCAACGAACAGAGACTACAAGAAGAATCAGTACCGTAAATGTCGAGTAAAAGAAGAAATTATGAACTAATACCCACGAGAATCCATCAAGAAGAACCCCAACAAACAAAGACTACAAGAAGAATCAGTACTGTAAATATCGAGTAAAAGAAGAAAACATGAACTAATACCCACGAGAATCCATCAAGAAGAACCCCAACAAACAAAGACTACAAGAAGAATCAGTACTGTAAATATCGAGTAAAAGAAGAAAACATGAACTAATACCCACGAGAATCCATCAAGAAGAACCCCAACAAACAGAGACAACGAGAAGAATCAGTAACCTAAATATCGAGTAAAAGAAGAAATCATGAACTAATATCCACGAGAATCCATCAAGAAGAATCCTAATAAACAGATACTACAAGAAGAATTAGTAACCTAAATGTCGAGTAAAAGAAAAAATATGAACTAATACCAACGAGAATCCATCAAGAAGAATCCTAATAAACAGATACTACAAGAAGAATTAGTAACCTAAATGTCGAGTAAAAGAAGAAATAATGAACTAATACCCACGAGAATCCATCAAGAAGAACCCCAACAAACAAAGACTACAAGAAGAATCGATACCCTAAATGTCGAGTAAAAGAAAAAATCGTGAACTAATACCCACGAGAATCCATCAAAAAATAACGCCAACAAACAGAGACTAAAAGAAGAATCAGTACCCTAAATGTCGAGTAAAAGAATAAATCATGAATTAATACCCATGAGAATCCATCAAGAAGAACCCTATCAAACAGATACTAAAAGAAGAATCAGTATCCTAAATGTCGAGTAAAAGAAGAAAACATGAATTAATACCCACAAAAATTCATTAAGAAGAACCTCAACAAACAGAGATTACAAGAAGAATCAATACCCTAAATATCGAGTAAAAGAAGAAATCATGAACTAATACCCACGAGAATCCATTAAGAAGAACCCCAACAAACAAAGACTACAAGAAGAATAAGTACCCTAAATGTCGAGTAAAAGAAAAAAACATGAACTAATAGTCACGAGAATCTATCAAGAAGGACCCGAACAAAAAGAGACTAAAAAAAGAATCAGTACCCTAAATGTCGAGTAAAAGAAGAAATTATGAACTAATACCCACGAGAATCCATTAAGAAGAACCCCAACAAACAAAGACTACAAGAAGAATAAGTACCCTAAATGTCGAGTAAAAGAAAAAAACATGAACTAATAGTCACGAGAATCTATCAAGAAGGACCCGAACAAAAAGAGACTAAGAATCCATCAAGAAGAACCCCAACAAACAAAGACTACAAGAAGAATAAGTACCCTAAATGTCGAGTAAAAGAAAAAAACATGAACTAATAGTCACGAGAATCTATCAAGAAGGACCCGAACAAAAAAAGACTACAAAAAGAATCAGTACCCTAAATGTCGAGTAAAAAAAGAAATTATGAACTTATACCCACGAGAATTCATCAAGAAGAACCCCAAAAACAGAGACTACAAGAAGAATAAATACCCTAAATGTCGAGTAAAAGAAAAAAACATAAACTAATACCCATGAGAATCTATCAAGGACTCGAACAAATAGAGACTACAAAAAGAATTAGTACCCAAAATGTCGAGTAAAAGAAGAAATTATGAACTAATACTCACGAGAATCCATTAAGAAAAACCCCAACAAACAAAGACTACAAGAAGAATCAATACCCTAAATGTCGAGTAAAAGAAGAAATTATGAACTAATACCCACGATAATCCATTAAGAAGAACCCCAATAAACAGAGACTACAAGAAGAATCAATACCCTAAATGTCGAGTAAAAAAAGAAATTATGAACTAATACTCACGAGAATCAATCAAGAAGAACCCAACAAACAGAGACTAAAAGAAGAATCAACCCTAAATGTTGAGTAAAAAAAGAAAATATGAACTAAAACCCACGAGAATCAATCAAGAAGAACCTCAACAAATAGAGACTACTAGAAGAATGAGTACCCTAAAACAACTATCAAGAACGCCAATAGACATCGAGTATAAAACGAAAACATGAACTCAGACCCACAAGAATCCATCAAGAAGACCCCTCATAGACAGAGATTACAAGAAGAATCAGTACCCAAAAAGAACCATCAAGAACCTAGCAAATGTCGAGCATTAAAAGAAAACATGAACTAATACCCATACGAATCCATCAAGAACCACCCTATTAGATAGAGATCACAAGTAGAATTAGTACCGAAAAAGAACCCCAACAAATGTCGAGTAAAAGAAGAAAACATGAACTAATAATATCTACAAGAATCCATCAAGAAGAACCGTATAGTCAGAAATTTTAAGAAGTATCAGTATCTAAAGGGAACCATCAAGCACCCTTCCAAATGTCGAGAAAAAAGAGAAAACATGAACTAATACCCAAAATAATCCAGCAAGAACCCTATTGAACCGATATCAACAGAAGAAAATACGATTTAGTACCCACAAATTTCCAATAAGGACCATCAAGAACCCAAAAAAATAGTGATTCCAAGTGACGAAGAATCATAACCCAAAGAATCAACAATCAACAACCCTAATAAACATGGAGTAAAACAAAGAAACATGAATTGGTTTCCACAAAATCCATCAAGAACCCTAGTACATTGAGATTAATAGGAGAAACCAATAATTAGTACCAAAAGATTTCGACGAAAACCAATATTATTTACATCAAAAAAGACAACAAGACTCGACACCAAAGGAGACTCCAACAAACAAAGAACACTATTACTTCGACATAAGAAACAGCAAAGAGGAGTCATCACACCATATTTCTTGTTCTAAATGCGATAAATAGCAACGATAAGATAAGGAAACCACCCTAGAACCCTTCCCTTTCTGATGGCTCTGCTCGGGGCCTCTTATGTGTCGATCGGAGAGCGAGTTCTAATGCTTGCAGAGGGTTCAGTGTGGTGACTTACTCCATCGAAACTTATAGTTTAACTGGAATCCTCATAACTCATCGGGATAATTTTCTAAAAGAGCCCTTCTATTTTCGTTATTCCCATTTAACTACTCCTCTTTGTAGTTTTTCCCACCAAACTCCACACTAACGAGTGTATATATATATATATACCAAAAAAATAACCCATAATAATAAAAAAATCAGTTAACCATACAATTAAAAAGGACAATTAAGATTTATTTTTTCTTTCCTTTTGACCTTTAAGTTATATTTTTATTTATTTGAAATCTGTGTTCTCTGCGGGCACGAAAAGGAAAGGTGCGAGAGAGGGTGACATAGCTCGTACCTGATCACGTCTTGTCGTGTGCTAAGGCGAGGCTCATCAAAAGAGAAAACATGAACTAATACCCAAAATAATCCAGCAAGAACCCTATTGAACCGATATCAACAGAAGAAAATACGATTTAGTACCCACAAATTTCCAATAAGGACCATCAAGAACCCAAAAAAATAGTGATTCCAAGTGACGAAGAATCATAACCCAAAGAATCAACAATCAACAACCCTAATAAACATGGAGTAAAATAAAGAAACACGAATTGGTTTCCACAAAAATCCATCAAGAACCCTAGTACATTGAGATTAATAGGAGAAACCAATAATTAGTACCAAAAGATTCCGACTAAAACCAATATTATTTACATCAAAAAAGACAACAAGACTCAACACCAAAGGAGACTCCAACAAACAAAGAACACTATTACTTCTAACATAAGAAACAGCAAAGGAGGAGTCATCACACCATATTTCTTATTCTAAATGCAATGAATAGCGACGATAAAACAAGGAAACCATCCTAGAACCCTTCCCTTTTCGACGACTCCACTCGGGGCCTTTATGTGTCGATCAAAGAGCGAGTCCTAACGCTTGCAAAGGGTTCAGTGTGGTGACTTACTCCATCAAAACTTATAGTTTAACTGGAATCCTCATAACTCATCGGGATAATTTTCTAAAAGAGCCCTTCTATTTTCGTTATTCCCATTTAACTACTCCTCTTTGTAGTTTTTCCCACCAAACTCCACACTAACGAGTGTATATATATATATATACCAAAAAAATAACCCATAATAATAAAAAAATCAGTTAACCATACAATTAAAAAGGACAATTAAGATTTATTTTTTCTTTCCTTTTGACCTTTAAGTTATATTTTTATTTATTTGAAATCTGTGTTCTCTGCGGGCACGAAAAGGAAAGGTGCGAGAGAGGGTGATATAGCTCGTACGTGATCATGTCTTGTCGTGTGCTAAGGCGAGGCTCATCATCATCCATTCGCCTCCCTCAACACCAATTCGTGGCCCCAAATCGCGTGCATTATCCTCTATTTAGCTCATCGCACCGAACTCCTGCAAAGGCAGAGAGGACAGGGAGAGTGAGCGAGAGACGATGGCGTCGATCACGGGGATGTTGGCGTACGCCGTTCCCATGTCGTGTACCAGCAACAGCAGACCCCGGGCTTCGTCTCCCGCGTCGCCGGGCGGCGGCGGCGGGGGATGGATGGGAGTGGAGTGCTCGTCGCGGCCGCAGAAGAAGGCGACGGCGCACCACATGAAGACGAGGCCTAAGAAGACGCAGCCTTGGGACGTCAAGCGAAAGGGCCCGACCGCGTACCCACCTCTCCCCGTCCTCCCTCCGGATTGGACCCTCGTCCCCGAGCAGGAGCAGGCGGCGGCGAAGGAGGTGGAAGAAGCTCCGGCCACCGGCGCAGAGTGATGAGGAACCGCCATCTGCTGCTGCACTGTACCCATCGTGGCTTTCTCTTTTCCGTGCTAGCCTTCCTTTCGTCGAGTTTACGGTTTGCGTGCCAACTGTTTGATGTTATGCCATTGCAATGCCACCTAGCTTACTATATACTCTGCTTTTCTCTGAGAGTCCCCATCTGCTAAAGATAAATTTCCATGGAAATTTAACGATACACGATCCCACACTTGCGCTAAATCGGGAGCAAGAAAACTAGGGGAAATTTCGACTTCCCGAAAGATATCATCATCTCCGGCACCAAACACCAAAATCCGAGGACACGAGGGAGAAACCAAACAAGAAAACCTCGAATGCATCACCTTTATCGGGTGGGGGGAATCGAGGCCGGAGAAGTCATCTGTCGCTTGAATCGGAGAGGGTGGGTTTGGGTCCTGCGACCCCGCCCGGTTGAGAAGCGGTCGCCCTCCAACGAGTGGTCTGTTTGTTGTCTGACGGTGATCAGCCACAAGGGTTACAAAAAGGCATTCAGACAACAATTTTATTGGTCATCACAAAGCCACTGCATAATGTTTGGAAATTGGGATTACATGGATCATGTTACCATTGAATGGAACCATCAGCCATCTCACTAGCACATGAACAAGCAAAGAAGAAATTAAGAGGTGGAATGCGTTTGATAAATCAGCATGCAGTGACATCAGTGATCAGCACTTTTTGTCTGCGTAATGCAAACCATCCAGATTCATAATCCAGTCAATCAGGCTTATTTTAGATTGTGAATCTCGGTGGCATTTCGTTCATCATCATATGGGTGGGTGGGTATTCACCAGCATTTCATTGACAAGCAAGCAGCAGTCACAAGCCGTATAAGGTCTGGTCAGTTGCTGCTGCTTAGTCGCTTTTTGTACTTACTACGAGCCATGCTCGCAAGGAAGTCGATAAATATGTGATCATATCCTGGCATTTTGCTATAACCTGCAAAGATTTCCAAAATGCACAATTAGTAAGAGTAGGTTTGGAGTCAAAATGTGGCAGGATAGGTTTGCAAGAAGATCTAAACATTCCTAGTTATAAGAATACAGTGTCCCATTTATTGGAGTTTAATATCATACGAACAAGAACGATGCAGCTATGAAGTAACCCTCCGAAGGTCCTTCGTCGACGAGGAGTACAGAAGGAAGAGGGAATGACAAACTTTGCAAAGATATTAGCATTCAATCTTAATGGAAAGAAATTGAGATTTCGATAGTTATGTATGCTTATAATGCTCATAAGCCACAACATTTAGTTTAGTTGAGAAGATAAACCAATCCATGAGGGTGCAAATCAAATGGATTGTTATTTGAAAGGCTACCAACTTTGCTAATACATAGATTCACTATGCACTTATCAAACAAGGAAAGCTTATCTCAGCTGTTTCCAACCAAACTCATCGACTCAGCGTTTTCTGATAACTTTCAGCAAAAACAAACAAAGACAAGATATTTTACATTGTTTACAATTCTAATTACACAGACTAAGATCTTATTATTTTGGATTTTAATTCACAAGTACTTCTGGTGTTGGATTTAAATAAATTTAATAAGACATACTTTCATACAGTTAGCTTTAATAAGTGCACCTAACTTACACCGACTAACAAGAACCTGCTAACCATTGCTTTTGCATTCATGGCAAACATGAAAGTTCAGAAATTATAATTTATGGTCTGGTTGTCATTTCTTCTGACAGGACTGGTGATGGAGATATTCTTCTTGTTTCTCTCTCTTTCTTAATCTTCAATACTTGACAGTTTAACAGGAAATCAAACAACCAAAATAATAGTAGACAATACCAAGGTTTAAGATTATTCACTCCTCAAAACCAAATTTTCCTGAATGCTATATCAATTGCTCTAGATGTTCATGTGCGATTCTCATTCATGCATTACATAGAGATGTACTCCCACAAAATACCAACTATTCTTGGTCTATTTCTTTTTTTTTTATCATTCCAAATGTTCCATAAGGAATCTGAATTTTCCAATTAAACATAGAAACACCTCAAAAGAGAAAATATAACAAAACCAATGTATGATGAAAAGAAAACAGACAAAAAAGGTGGTCATCAGCTTGAAAATAGTGTGAATAAATAAGCTCCACTTTCAAAAAAAAAAAATTCCACTTGCCTGGAAAATAGTTGATATCGATGACATAAAACCCGTCCCTTGTCCCATGCTCTCTTATTATGTCTATGTTGAATAATCGAAGACCCTAATGTGACACAAAGGTGAGAACAAAAAAAACTTTAAAAACCTACAACTATTTGGATAATGCACATATATAAGAAACCATCTCACCAGACGACGACGGAGCTCCCTAGCAAGCTTCTCAAGCAATGGCCTTGGAGGAAGCTCTATAGAAGGACAATATCGAAAGAACTCACACTTCACATAATACAACATACTTATTGTCAGTTATGAAGAAACCAAAGGCCACATATGTTCCAAAGACTTTACCAGCAATGCTAGGGTCCAAGTCGGCATCATCTGCGGATGCTGCTGCACAAGAAACCCTGGGAAACTGAAAGACACCGGTACTGCTTAATAGTTCGCGCTTACTGACATCAGGGAGGGAAAATCGACGAACAACCTTTATTGCCTCTCCAACAATATAGACCTTGAAGAGAACACCACCTGTACAAGGGTGAGAAAATACATTTACACAGAACATGGCATAACCAGGAAGATGGCAATCAAGAACATGCTACTACCATGATTAATGAATTCTTGGAGAACAAAGGGGGGATCAAGCTTTGACAAGGAGAATTCGTCATAGGCAAGTGATAATTCGTGTGACTTTGCACTTCCATCAACCACCAATGGTTTGGCGACTGCAAATAGGAGAGAAAAAGAATCAACAAGATCACAGAGAATATTTCCATGCTTGAATTACCAGCTAGAAATGTAGCTCACATCCTTATTCATCTCTACTATAGTCCATTCACTAAACAGTGAATTAGATTGTAGACCACATTATCTATGGCTTAGTAAGTAAAAGTACATCAAAATCAAATGTTTACTAGCCTGACTAAACAGGTGGTGCAACATACATGTGACTTAAGGGTGCAACGGCAAACTAACCCAAACATGGCAAGGGAACAGGAGCCTCTAGGAACACATGCCTCCCCTGTATTCACATTGACCTATTTCATAAGAACAATTTGTCATTGGGAGTACATACTACATGAGTTTCCCCATTGGGCCAGGAGGCCCGGGAACATACATGGGCTTTTTTAGTGCAACCTGTCATATACATGGACCTCGCTCTTAAATAAAATTTCTCATTTCTTTCATACCACAAGATATTCTTTCATCAATTTAGATCAAATTTGTGACCTCATATAAGACAAAATGCAGCAGATCATTAAGCTTATGAGTAATTCGACAGTTAGTCATCAGATTTTTATTCCAAAAATTGATAATTTTATGATTTTAATCAAATATAAAAGTTATCATCATTATACAAAACATATTTGAGCAATCTAAAACATATAATATGTATGCAATGGATATATTTAGGCTGAGAATATAAAACATGAGAAATATACTTCTCAAATATGTCTGAATATTAGTTACTATTATAAGAGTTGAGATACATCAAAATACTGTTTTCTAAGAAAAAGTAAGAAATTATATCACATGTATCTATTACCGTTACTACTATAAGAGTTGAGATACATCAAAATATTACTTGAGCACTTGTAATATGTAACAAGAACACCAAGATGCAAATAATAGTGATGCTCATAACAAATGGGCACCGTTGTGTCTTACCCAATGGTAGAGCAAGTCCAGCTCTGCTAACTGCATCTGGGATCGATGATGAATCTTTGGTGATAACTAGTTGCCTGGGAGTGCCAACTCTGCCTGGAAATTGTAAATGATAGTTATGGGTCAATTAGATAGTTTTAGATAGACTGGAACTACGACAAATTTCTATTCTTGCTCAAGAAAATTGCATCAGAATATTATAAAATTTCAGTGAAACCTTTTAAGAAATAGAAAATTTAAATTAGGAAATCATTTTTCAATATTATGAGCAAGCTTTAATGTGACTGATGTTCAATACCTAGCAATCATCATTAAAATTAATAAAGAAACTAAACTAAATGTCCAACTACAAAATGAACATAAAGATGGTCGTATTATTACCTAATGTAGATATATGGTAAGTTCAACTTGATAAAAAGGAAAGCAAGAAACAGAAAAGACATCTGACCAAGCACCAAACCGATTTGACATGCTACATATTGAAGCAAACTTTGGTTTAACTTACCATAGCAGTTTGATAAATTCAAATCAGCTACATCCTGAAGCATCGATTGGCGATTGTACAAACGTTGTATGGCAGCTGGTGGGTCAAGGACAGTAACTTCTGGATGATTTTCCATATAATCCTTCAAAGAATGACAAACAAAATGAGTAAAGATATGAAAAATTAAAAGGCGTGGGTAGTGCAAATTCAATTTGCAAATCTCATATCTATTTCATTTACAATACACAATAAAACAGAATTTCATGCATACATTTACATTCACACTTAAAACCAAAAATGGAAGATGAGTGAAAGACTTAAAAACTAACCAAAAGAAGGTATTCAACTATAATACTACTTCAAGCATACTTCAAATATACTAAAAGCATGTAACAAGAAACCTTGGTATATACCACCCGTATTGGTTCATTGTCGGACCAATACATACCGCCCATACCAAGCGGTATGCAGTGATAGGATGAACCTTGATTTTATATAGTAGTACTATAATGTCACATAACTATATTGATGGTAAAATTGTTACTACCTCTTATTCTGAACTTGTATTGTTAATTGACCACATAACAAGTCAAGAATAAAGTAAATTATGTGGATATATGTTAGAAATTTATTAAAAAATATCAAGCGTACTATGTGGAATAAAACTACTTATATTATAAGCTATAATTTGGTGCAAAGCTCATGTAGAATTTTTTTTTGTTGAATCGTGTGGAATTTAAAAAATATCAAGTAAATCATTTTTTGTGCAAAGCTATAATTTTTTTTTTTGAATCATTTTTTGGAATTCATCCAAAGACTTGTATGAATTGTGATTTTATATACTGTAAAAATTACTTGCATTTCATAAATAATTTCATATATTGTAAAAATCATATCGTGTAGGTTCGATTTTTATTTGGATGAATCTTTATTGTTTTCTGATAAATTTAATTGTATTACAGCTGTAGTATCTAAGTACACTGAAAATTATATGATGATATTTATTTGTTCACAATGCTAAGTCTATAAAATTTAAGTATAAATATTATAAAACATATTAATAAAATATTATATATATTTAAAAATACACTTGCCCTCATCATGTCCGTGTCCATGCTTATTAGATTCAAGCATACTTCAAATATGCCTAAAGCATGTAATGAGGAAGCTTTTATCAGACCTTTTCTTAGTCAAAGGTAGCCATGTAATTCAATTGTAAAATATTCAAGTAGTTTAGTTTACAATAGAGGTTCACAAAACATATTTGTAAAAGAAGATCTAGAATCTGCTAAAAGATAAATTATATAAATTAAATAATAGAAGAATATGGAGAGGTCATATACCTAGAAGAACTAAAAGCACACGAACTACATCAAAAAGAATCTGATGAAGCTAATGCCACAAGGATCCAGTGTACCAAAACCAAAATCTAGTGCAGCTAATTCTATAAACACCTGGGTTACATGGCAACCGTATGAGACTTAGCAGACAATATGAATTAAAATCCTGACATACAGGAAATCTTGCAGCTTCAAGTTTTAACTACCTAACAATCAACCATGACATGAAAAAATGCATGCATTCTATTTAGGTCATTACACATAAAGATAAGCTTTTAACTTTACCATTCTTTTTTGTTTACCACTTGGTATTACTTCAGACTTGATCATCATTCAAATGTACCATTCAGAACTTCTATGATGCATGAATTACGTTAGGGTGCAATTATGTACTGTTCAGACATCAGAGTCATTGATATCAAGAGATAATATTGAGCCTACAGAAGGTGAGATACTTCTATGATGCTTAAATTTACTAACCTCCAGAACTTGTTGCCACTCTTTTCCAGTCAACTGAGAGAGAAAAAAAGGAAAGTTAAAGAGCTTATCAGTCTCGATACGTTTAAAATCAATCCATAATAGTTGGATTAATGGGTCTTCCTCCCATTATTACAGAAAGCACTATTGAGCTCTAACAGGACAATGGCAAGCAGTTTGATTGTTATTTCCATGGCAAGAATTACTGGTCTATCTATGAAAATCAACATCAATCATCCTTAAACTAGTTATCCTGCGTAATCCATCAAAAGAACTTCAAGCGTTAAAGGTGACCAGCTGACCTTGTGCAGAATAATGTCAAAAGGACCTTGATCTAGAAGAAGCTGGTTCTGGTCAATGGCGACAAACACAACTCCTTTCTTCCTGCACCCCATAGTACCAAGTCTAATCAATTAAGTTCACGGAATCAAATACTAGGCATGTCTCATGATATTTAAGTCATTAAAATGGCAAACCAATTTCCCTAAGATAAATAAGATGAATAGAGATAGAATACCAGTAGCAATAGAAAATTCTTTAGCATATATGTGAAAACCCCATGTGCATTCTTTCCTTGTCATGAAAAAGGAGTTACTCTTCTCCTAATATAAAATCTAATGGTCGTTGTCAGTCAACATCGTCTAAAACAATCAAACCACAACAGTTACCAAGATATTAGATGGTTACTTGATCAAATGTGGCTTGGACCTCAAAATGAAGTGGGCAATAGCAAAATTTAGATCAGAATGGTAATTTAGAAGATAAAAAATTTTGGTCGATTCTACTTAGCAATATACCTCATTCGATGTACTACATTACCAGAGCACAAGAATGACCATTCTAATAGGAAAAAGAAAAACTAAAATAGCAGAAGAATATAGTCAATCATGATTTAATAAAAAAGAGAAATTAAAGAAGTTGGCCACCGAGGAGCTTTGAATTCTGGAATAGTTGAGAAAAAATAACATATGAAGCAGCAAGAACCATTTGAGAACACAGCAATCTACCATAGAAAATCATCGATTTGACACTCGAGAAACTGTTGGTAAAAAGGAAAACAGCAAATAGACCAAGTATTCAGCAAGAAAAAAAATTAGTAGTAATATGCGGGATTAGAAGAATAATCATGGAAATCTACAACTGACTTTACAGTAGACATTCTTAAAAAGGAAGTAAATTATATACAGAATACATTCATCTAATACTGTTCACAATAGCATTCAAATAAGCATACTATCCATCATAGACGAGAATTTTTTTCTGCAAAGTCAATAATTTGCATAAATGCCATCATCCCATATTTTCTACAGCAATAACCAAGAAAAGAACAATGAGACCAAATTAAAAAGGTTTATACAAGAAAAAGCAGTAGTCGATCCCAGATATTTAAGTTTAAATATGTTGATTTTTTCTTGTTATTAGCTTCAAGAAATATAGCACTAGATAATCTGAAACCTTTCTTATGGTTCCCCCCAATATTTCCTCAGTGTTCTACTATTATACTTGTCATGTCTAACCTGTGTTGGGACATCTCATATCACAAGCATATTTAAAATTCTTCTTCAAGTTTCATTAATAAATTTAGTTTCATGTAACAAATAAATGAATAAAAAGTCAATAAATAGCTAGTTTCTGGCAAAGCAGATTGTTAAGGATAAACCATGATATATGAAAGCCTGTAAAGTCAATGTCAGCAGACTATACCCTTTAAAACCAAGAGCTAATAGAAACAGGAGAGGGTTGGCAGCATAGCCACAACAGACAAATGTCAACCATGACGATATGACATGCTGAGTATCCAAGACTCCTATAATGAATTATTATAGTTTTTACCATTTCAGGAGACTGAGACGTATAAGGAGCAGAATTCCTGATCTAAACAACTGAAGATTCTAGAAAAAGGACCACCCCCAATAAAAACCAACTGGCGAATCAAGACCACTGTTTTGCTGGTGTATAACTTCCTCCAGGAGAAATAAAGTGTAGAAAGCTTTGTTACAGACTCTTTCGGGAGATAACACTCAGAAACCAGCATTAAAACGTATTTCCCACCGTGTGTCGCACAATGGTCGGCTAGGAACCCAAAAATTAATCCACAATTCTGTGGATCTAATCGTAAGTCATAAGTAATGACTGCGCTTGGGTTTTCTCCATATCAAGCTTCATCAAAATCGACATATCCCACGATAACGAGTGAGGCAAGGAAAAAAGGTTAAAAGACACCAAAAAGGAACTCATTTGCACGAATGAAAAAAATACTTACTCTTAAAGGTCTCTCCTTTTTCTTTTTGCCTAGAAACCATTAAAGATTCCTCTCTGACACTCAATCTACTGACGATCAAAAGGTGAAAGATCAAAGAAAAGTGGGAGAGAAGAGCAATTTAGTGGTATCACAAGAACATCTGGGAACAAGGTTTATCCCCCAAAAAATCAAACATCCGATGGCCGAGAAAAGACAGAAAATTCTATCAAACATGGGGTCCTTGTTCCCTGTTCCTCTCCTTTCAGGGAGACGTTTACCTGGCCAATGCTTCCAGTTTCGGCTGGAAGAAACTCTTGACCTTCTTCGACGTCAGAGCGTACCCCACGACGAGCGTCTGCTGCGGCGGAGGCGGAAGCGACATCGGCGGCACCCCCTCGTTCTCCTTATCCTCCTCATTCCGAACGTAGGAGATCTCCCCGATCAACCTCATGGCCACCCTCCTTCTCACCCTTCTTGCCCTCCCGAACCAACCCCTAAATAACCCACGAGGGATCCACAAGAAACCACGGAACCCTACAAGGAGCCCTCCGTCGTCCTCGATCGGCCGGCGTAAAGAACACGCGCGATGGCTTCGATCCCGGGAGGCGAGGAGAACGCCCAGATGCCACCCAGAGACCCGAGACGAGCGAGAGTGGGAGGCGTCGAAAGGAAGCGGGGTATTTGTAGCCGAGCTTCGGAGGACGATTCCATCAGGAGCGGCAATGACGGAATTGGGCGCCCACGATGCCGTTAATCACTCGATTGCCATTGTGCCGACACACCAGGTTGGAATACCCAAGGCGGTGGAGACGGCTTGACCAAAGCATGTGATTCCCACGTGACTACATAGCAGCGGGTGTGCTCGCCGAGTCCGACTCGCGCTTGATCGGGTCGGGTTTGGTTAATTTGGGTCTGGAGATTAAGCCGAATTGATTTGAGCTCGAGTCTCCCACATTTAAATCAGTGGATGGTGGACAGATGACGCGTTATTATGTCTTTAGGTAGCTGTGCAATTAATCTCCCGATAGATAAAGACATTATTAGTACAGATGTAGATTTGGTATGAATTTATGAGGAGAAACAACCATGGGTTGTTCTTGTAGTACAACCCGAATGGAAAAAGGGGATTCATCTCTCCTTAGAGACTTGTAGTGGTCGATATCAGAATTAGCTATGGATTAATGTCACACGATCCTCTTTAAAAGAATGAAATTTCCTTTAGATAGAAGATATGTTCAAGACAGCTTAACCTCGTTGGCACAAGAACGATACACGTCTCAAGAGATAATCACAAAATCCAAATCCAAATAAAGCAACAAAAAAGTGGTTCAAACGGATGTTTCTCCTCCCTACTCGGCAGTCGGTTGGACCGAATCTGCAACACGTAGTGAAATGAGTAACTCAAGCCACGAATCGAGGGAGGTTTGCGTACAAGCAAGATCCTTATCGTTTTAGCTTTTGGCATTAATTATTATGCGATTAAATTTCTTTTTTTTCGGTGAGTCCATGTCGTTCTTTATGATTCGTGAAGAACGATCGATGACTGGGACTGAGATGGATGCCAGCTCCCTCTGCGTGCCACATCATGGTTTATCATTCATTGGAGGTACGTTGAAATGGATGGAATGGCCATGGGATTGATGAGAGCGGGGAAGGAGGAGGGAAGTCCTGCAATATCTGAAGCGACGCGTGGCGTTGATGCATGGGATCCAGCTGTATCGTTTACGTAGGTGTCTTCTCAACGTCCTGTTGGAATATCTTATTTCGAGAGATTGCGCTCGGTGCTTATTACTCAGTCGCCTCCTCAACTTTCACACCATCAGTATCGTTGACACGTAACATAAACCGACTTTCTTGAATTATCCGCCGATGGATGATGTTATCTATATCGTTTCTATTGGAATCATCATCGTATGGGTAGCACATTTGAACTACTACCCATATGAACTGGTTCATCCTCCGGAACTCGTAGCAATCGAGGGTCTATCTCAAGAACAGATGATGAGGGTAATAATGACGATAAGACTTGGATTGACGTCAGTTGCCCGTTTCTATTGGAATCATCATCGTATGGGTAGCTCATATGAACTACTACCCATATGAACTGGTTAATCCTCCGGAACTCATAGCAATCGAGGGTCTATCTCAAGAACGAAAAGATAAGGTTTGATGAGGGTAATAATGACGATAAGACTCGGATTGATATCAGTTGCCCCAGATGACGTTTTACGTCTCGGTTGACCTGACAACACCTGGTCAAACAGATCGAAACGTCGATTGAGGCACATTAACGTCCTGCTCAAGCTTGGCCCTTCACGCCACACTAACATCGCTGTCAGACGTTACCAAGAGTACGATCCTGCTCCCTGCAAGCGAGTACATCAGGCAACGGTAACCTTCACTATAAAAACCCTCTCGTCCCGAGAAACAAAGAGAGAGAAAAAGATAACAAAAAACCCCCTACGATTATCCACTGACTTGATCGTCAGAGGGGTCGGGCCGAGCTCTTCCGACTCGACCTGTGTGCAGGTGAGAAGATGAAGGGCTCTCGTACGACGCTCTGACCAGGAGTCCCGTCTTGGAGAAGACAACGGCCCCATCCTCGATCGCACCCAGCGAAGCCGACCACCTCAGCAGACTCCCCGTCGGGTTCCCCCAAGAACATCCCCGCTCATTCGGATTCGAACCAAGCCGTGTTGACCCCGAGACCACGGCTTAAAGTTCCCCCAAGAACATCCCCGCTCATTCGGATCCGAACCAAACCGTGTTGATCCCGAGACCACAGCTTAATGTTGTTGACACTAACAAGGTTGACTCAGAAATCATCTGCAACCTTTCTAGCAAATTCAGACTCTTTTGCAATCCTGAAATCGAAATGTTAAAAGAACTTAATATTTCGAGTAAGAATAATAAAAAAAAAAAGCAAAAACCTAAATACATAAATGGTTACTAAGCAAAAACCTTACTATATGGTGGAATCACAACCTGTAACCTAGGGTTTTCAATCATAAATGTTTAGATTTTCTTCAATCAAGAATGATTTAGAAAATATTTTCTATTACGATCTATCAGACACATGTTGGCTCAACCTGACCAATCGACCGGCGTGTGACAAATTCTGGTCGGATAAAAATATTGGTTATTGTAGACGATATATATTAATCATCCAATCATTTGACCTGTCTTTGCAGCAGGCAAAAACAAAAAAACTAACGGAACTCAACGTTTGCGATCTTCTTGAGGATAAGATCCACGGATTGTCATTAATGTCTGGTGATTCAACCAGAAACACACAAGCAATCTTTTAATGTTTGCTCTGCTGTCTGGCTAGTAATGGACGGATTCCACCTGCTACCTAAATAGAAGATAGCTCGTGAGACCATCCATGGAATGACGTAATGTGACGAGGGGAGAGAGGTTTCTCTCCTTGGCTTACTACTGCCATCAACAACGACCATGAAGGAAAATATTATCTACCAACAAGACCAAGAAAACAGAGCGTCAATTCACTCAACGAAGAAATATTCAGAGCACACAGGAAGAGAAAACTACGGCAGCCACAAGTATCCCTATCTTTAAACCTCCCATCCATACCTTCGCCAACTTAGAAAAGTTGCACTACAAAACAACTCCCTTCACTAACATATAAAAGGTCGCAAATTTCCACCCCACATGAATATTTCCGACGAAGATGGATCGTAACATTAAAATCCATACAGTGGCGCACAAATGCATACTTCGATCTACAAACTCATACGTGGTAGGCCACAATTGCGTGTTGGCGTTACATGGTGTCGAAATTTGGGTGTGCGAAAGGCATGTGGCACGTTTGGCTGCGGCATTTCCACAAGAATCGGCCATCAACTTGCTTTCGAGGCCAATCTCATCGTATCCAGTGATCATGACATGCCCCTGACAAGCAGATGGCTGCTACCTTCACATGGAGATAGTTTTAGAGAGCAAGTTTCAACTAAGCGTATGAGATTCCTTTTGTTTGGCCAGGACGGTACCAAAAAAAAGAGGAGCTTGTTTGTCTTCTCTCCACCTGTTTGTGGTGCATATGGTAATAAAAAGGTTGGGATGTCCAGCAATCCTACTCAATGCCGTTTTATCTAATAGCTTAAAAAATGCTACATCCAAATTATGAACACTCGTATGAGTGTTAGCTAATCCATCTATATGGATATTTCAAAAATAAATCCACCTATTAGGAATATTGGCAAAACTTCGCAAGCATATTCTCCGACTTATTGTATATTATCTCTTGTAATTATCCACTTTTAGCATCTCCATCATTACATTTTCAAACATTATATTGGGATCCTTATATTTACAAAAGTAAAATATTTAATCATATTTCTTCTATTCTGTTAATAGAAATACCGTATGTGCTACCATGTGCAGAAAATGACACTAAAACAAGATTAAAAAGATAATTTCATAGTATTATTCTCACCGGAAAAAAATTAAGAGAGAGAAAAAATGAGTTTTGTTGGGAAACGAAGGCAATACTATTCAATTGTTCCATCTTTTCTACGTGTCTTCAAAGATTTTGTTAGAAAGTGAAACACTAGGTAGAAAGGATCTCACACACAGACTCTCTCTCTTATGATCATGCCTCCTCCTTCACCCGTCAACTATTATAGAATTGTTGGTTTCTCAACTATTGCTTTTACAGAAGTTATAAAAATAAAAATTAATATCGATGATAATAGTATTATAAAAATAACTTTTTTAATCTTGTTTTAATATCATTTTTCATACATAACAATATATGTGACATTTCCGTCACCAAAGTCGACAACATAAAGATTAACGAGGTTAAGTATTTTACTTTCGTAAGTGAAATACTTGACCTCATATACTCCAACTAAACTATAAGTATAGGGATCTCAATATAATTTTTGAAAGTGTAAGAATTAGAATATTAAAGATAGCAAACTATACGGATAATACGTAATTAGCCTTGTATACTCCGACTAAACTCGAGACTTATTCCTGGTTTAGACTATGATAGACATGATAGGGTTGCTATTTTGCGATTAGTTATAGTCCATCTAGAAGTATATTGACCTTTCACGACTCCACGTCGGTAGGAGTATAATGCACCATGCATTTCTTAGAACACAAGACTGGAACCTTTCTTAGCCTTTATGGATTCTTCATTAGGGGTTAGGTTCTTCGCTTCCAAGGCCATGGTCCTTACATTCTAAGAATAAGGGATGTGATCTGGATTCCTTGCATGCAGGCCAAGCATCCACTAGTACATGCGTGGTGATATCAGGGGTTCCAATTGTGGATTCCCTTCAATCCATCTATTGGTAAACGGATGCTTCCACCACCACACCGCAGAACCAAAGAGAATTGCAGCATCTTCAACTTAAAGAAAGCAAGAATGGAATACTGATTCTAGGGGATCAAGTTCCGGATTTGGGAATTCCATAAGTAGTCCATACCTGAGCTTCTCATAAGTAACATTGCCGACGCACTTGAATGTGGCACTTCCTATGTCGTGGAATCAATCCAATTCGTTGGTTCCTCCTTCTGGTGGACTTCAAATCTTTGATACGGCCACACTGAAAGAAACCTACACCGCTGAGAGAAAACAGCATGTCAAAGGTTCCAAATTTGGGTCGTCATTTGGGCCCGATACATCGGCCCAAAATGATCTAAGCCTTCAATCCAATCTAAGTTGCGGCCCATATCAGCCCAAACGCTCTCCGCCCCTCTCTCATTTGGGCTCATCCGGACCGTGGTTCGTAACGTAATTCGTGATCGAGGTCGGGACACGAGGCAAATCGTCCGTGTCTACCTCGTTTCCCGCCTTCCCCCTCACCGCTGCGGTCACTACCACCACCGGCTGTGGTCTCACCTCGCCCACCCCAAATTCGCAGAGATCCGGCGCTCGGCCTCCGTAAGCCAGCCTTGCCGCCTCTCACGCCGGCATTCTCGAGCCCGATCTCTTACGCTCACTTCGTTTCTTGATTTCGAGGCGGAGGAAGCGACGCCCTGCCGATTCGCACGCCGAACCCCGACACCGCCACGCCGTCCGCCTGGAGCCAGACTCCATCGATCTTTCGACCCAAAAACCATAGTTCCATTGCAGGGGAAAGAACTCGAAATCTTTTAGGGTTTGCTTACCGAAATCGCCTGGGAAGGGGCCGGACGTAGGGCTTCCGAGGAAATTAGAGCGTTCGAAACTCCACCACGAGAAATTTCAGGAATCCCCACCAGCAACAGAGGGCGAGACGCCGTCGATCGCCGAAGGAATTCGTAGAACCGAAAGGAAGGGGCTGGAGCAGAGACGAGGGAGAAGTCGAAGAGGGTGGTTTTATAGGCGGCAGATCCCAGGGTTCCCATAGATGACGTGGCGAAATCCAACCAATGAGAAGCGAGGGAATGATGCGAGCCGTTCGCTTTTATGAGTATTGACGGGACCAACGTTACGGGTCGATCAAAGCCGTTCGATTTTAGATGGATGGTGAGGATGAGATCGCTTTATTCGGGTGCGGGTTTGGAACCCTGAAATAAGATCCGATAACCTCTTTCTTGTAGGATTTAGAAGCGTTGCGTCCGAATTTTGATGAGGCGGCATCACCGAGTGGATCAAACCTAAATGGAAGCTCTCGTGCATGATCGGCAGATTGCTTGCAACAGCACAGCATGTTTGGCGTCCAATTCCACAAGATGAGCACAAAAGAAAAGACAACATCTTTTGCTAGAGTCAGGCTTTGTAAGGATTAGACATCGAATGGAAACTGAGAAGCAGGTTTGAACTGTCGAAATCCTCAGAGAAGAGGAAGAAACAGAGGTTTTGTAGGAGTCAACCTCCCTCCTACTTCAAGTCCTCAAAAGAACATGCAACTGTGTCACTCTTCTGCTCCAAAAACATGATCGAGTAGCTCAACCATGCAAAAAAGCTAAGAGAGAAGAGCAATGAACCTGCAGATCAGACAACACCATGCAGCAAAAACAAGTGAAACTTGTCTCGAGGAGGAGGAGGAGATCTTGATTAGCTTCAACGCACCGACCGTTGTCTGAAAGCGGAGTTCAGCTTCTTCACCACCTCTTTGGCCGTCATGGAGAACTCCTCTTCCATCTGCAGAAGAAGATGATAACAAGTTCGTTCATGTTGTTCGTACGAACGATCGTGGTGGGTAGGAGAAGGGCGGTGGATCTTGCCTGGGTCATGACGGTGATGTCGAGAGAAGCAGCGGCGAAAGGTATGACGCTGGTGTTCGCCACGGAAAGGTGGAGCTTCTCGATCTCGGAAAGCGCTTTCACCAGCACGCCCTTGCGGTTCTCGCAGTGGATCTTGATGAGGACAGCCTTGTCGCACACTCTGGCCTCGATCTCGGGAGCAGGCCCGCCGCATGGGTGTTCGTCGGAGGACCTGTCGTCATCGTCGGCGCAGAGACGAGACTTCTTGACGAGCACCGCCTTCTCCGCCTGCCTCTTCGCAACTTGATCTTCCAGAGACTTGACCTGCTCTTCGAGTCGCTTCAGGTACTCGATGGCGTCCCCGAGAACGGAGGCCTTGTCCATCTTCCAAGGAGTAGAAATTTGGAGGTCGATCAAACTTGTCGAGCGTTCGCGGAGCAGAAAGGAGGAGCCGATCCAAGAACGTACCTTCTTTAGACCAGGAACTACTGCGGAGAGTGCGATGAATCTCTGGCTAAGCTTCTCTCTGCGTTTCCTCTCGGCCACGACGTGTTCCGGGTTATGGGAGGCCGTCCTCGCCGCCATGTTTGCCCTCTTGGAACCTTGCCCCGACATGGTGTCGTAGTCCCTCTTCGAGCCACCGGGGATCGGCACAGCCATCTCTTCTTTCGGCCTCATCGTCGGAGCATAGAGAGCGGAGTGACAGATGGGTGATTCCGGCCTGCCAAACGATAGAATTCTTGGCCACGAGGCGTCGGTCTTGGCGGCCTTCTTGGGCCTTTGCGTGCTCACCGGCGGACGAACGGGAGGAAACGAAGCATGGCTTTCAGAGGAGGGAGACGGCTCTACATCTCGCAGGAGGCCCACTCCCAGTTGGTGTGCGCTGAGCTGATCCAGAGCAGTCCATTCCCACTGATCAAAGAAACTCTGCTCCATTCCCTGCGGATTCCAAAGACCGACTGCATCATTCAGGAAATCAACTCAGAAATGCTTAACCCAAGAACCTGATCCCGGCTGCCGCTTACCATGTCGGAGTAGCACGGAGATGCCGATGCCTCCATCAAGAGAGATACTTCCTCTGCAACGAAGAAGGAGAAGCGAACCTCTTCCCCTTTTTATGTTTATGGTGTTCGGTCGAAGGCTGCTTCTGCCGTTGGTCTGAGCGTTCTTACTGCCTCCATGACCGACGCTTTGGCTGCTTCTTTCTATATGAAGACTATTTGCTTATCCTGCCGTGTCCCATTGCCTGTGGTGTCAGCAACTTCATGTAGCTCGTCAACAGCTTTTATTTATGGCTGAATTGATGGCCAAGAAATAATTGGTATCTCAGTAGTCCCCATCGTATTTTATAATGCTTCCCCCGACTGTAGCAACTCAGCCACGAGGAGATATAAATAGAGAGAGAGAGAGAGAGAGAGTAGAAACAAAAGTACTGTTGCTTGCTGGGGAAGAAGATGGAGTCGAGGCAAAGCGTACACACGGAAGAACGCGTTGAAGGAGGCCTTTAGAGTGACGCGACATGCGTCCCCTCGCCATTGCAGTGCATTTGACCACGAGGCACATCATCGACTGCCCGATGTCGGCTACGTGTTTCCTCTTCGTTCAGACTCTTCCAAGCCAAATTCCATAGTCTCATCTACCTTCAGAGCGACCATTTGGTGAATCATGTTCGTCTTATTCCGAAGAACACGCACAACAAAGTTTCTGCCGTATCTTTGAGAATTCAATCCGTAAGAACATCAAAGTCAGCACTGATAGCCAATCAGAAGCACAATCTCATAAACAAATTAATGGAAGATACTGCAACTCCAGCAATCTCGGATCTGCCTCACGTTCTTTTTCTCCCAGGCCATATGCTGACAAATCTTGCCCATGTCTCCGGCCTGGTCCTCGATCTATCCATGGATCACTACATCGCCGCCAATCTTACAGCAACGGAGGTCTAATTTTATTTTGATGGCTAAGATCATCTTTAAGTTCCTATATTTAAAAATTTTATATTAAATTTTTTATAATTATAAAAATTAAAATTTTTATAATTATATGAAAATAAAATATCTAACTTTATTTATCCCGTTGGTACTATCAACAAAAATACAAAAACAATAGACAAAAAATAATTGTGATGAACAATAAATATATATATATTCTTGTTTGAATATAGCATATTTGTCATTATAATTTTTTTTTAATCATAAATATTAAGATATAATAAAAAATGCTTAGATTGATCGTTTCTAATTATGATTAAGATTGTTTTGAAAAATAAGCTGGTTTTAATGCATATTAAAAATTGTCAAATGACTCTGCAGCTCATTGATAATAGTAATAATAATAAATAAATAGATAAAAATAAGTTGGGCTTTTGAGGGTTTACCAGCAGGAGCCAAACCCTCAACTGTTCATATCAATCAATGAAGCATGGGTCAATAATGTAGTGACATGTCATGTTGTGGCAACATGATCGAGCACAAATCCATCTAAGATCCACACATGGGATAAGCGCTCCACCCGGTGACCGAGACAGCGCATCCGACCATCCCCCCATATCCACTATAATTATCATAAGAACGAACCCTTTAAATCAAACTTGGGATTCAATATTTCATATCTCCACACCCTATCATCTATCCAAGAATCCAAGAGATAAGCTTTGCCCACCACAAATGAAGCTGAGGTTATCTGCTGGTCTTCGGAAGGATAGACATGTAGAACTCCAAAGCAAAGCAAGCCTCCATCTTTCCTTTTCATTGAGACTGATAACAACATTTGGCACATGATTTCTCAATCAATAGCATATAAATTATATGATGACAACAAACACAAACTTTGTTAGCAACCTAATTAAGATTCCCTCGGGACTAATTCTCATACTGTTACATCAATGGACTGAGGATGGAGATTGTTGCATTACAATGTCAAGCCATTTAGATGCATTTGTTCCCACAAGTACACCATCACCAAGGCTGAGGATGATAAGGCCAAGAATGATGATGATGATAATAATAATAACAGCAACAGTTGAGGATGATAAGGCCAAGAATGATGATGATGATGATAATAATACAGTAACAGTTTATCTGCATCAACTGTACTTACATGCCACAGCTCATCCAACCATGGTCGCCACTGTTTCCCTTGTTCCTAGTGATACTGGAAGTCCTGCTCTAATGAATTCTAATAGATGGAAGCCAAATAATTTTTAGGTCAAATAAGCCATTCATAAACTGCAAATCGATTGGAGACTAACACAGGATATGTTGAACTGCTAGACCAGTTGTCCACAAACTTTGTTGAGGTCAAAAAGATGACAAATCGGTGATAGGAACCCTAAAGCTCGAACCTGCACCATAAGTTGTCCGCTTCAAGTCTATGATGCTACCGGACAAGAGCTTGTCCCGGGGATGAAAAGCCTGTATGACAGATATTTGTTGCATTACATGACAGAAACTAATCACAAACTCCAGCCCTTCAACTAAACCATAATAAAGATTGCATGCAGGATTGGATTTGTCCACACCACTAGTTAGTAAGTTGCAAGAAGAAATACCAGTCTTCCAGCTGATCTTACTTCTTCTGAAACATATTTTCACCATCTTATTGTCATCAATTACCCCAGAAGCAATCATGTTTTGAGATGGGTAGCATGTGATAATTTACTTCCGATATATGGGCAGAACTGTAGCTGGAAAGAAGAACTTTGAGAGAACATCTCTGCCCGGCATGCGTATTCAAGAACATACCTGTTGAAAAATTCTGCAGCCTCTGAAAGGTTAGATATTATTTTAGAGAGTAGTGTTGAAACAGAAGGAATGCATCTTCTTGAGTTATAAAAACAGAATGGCAAGGAATCCTTCATAATGTTTTGAACACTGATCATGGAAAGTCTGAAGAAATCAAATGCATTTTCAACATGGCATAACAACAATTCCTAATGTCCCAACTATTTGTGGTTGGGTATATTGACATCAAGAAACACACAAACACATGGAGAGGCCCGAAAATATACGATACAAGCATTCTTAAACCCTTTTTATTTCAATATTTAAACTATCATTGCCGGGTTGACTCCTCTCCTCTGATCCGAAGATACATGGCAAAATTCGATTATACCTAGTGGGGTATCAAGAACATGATGAAACACATACAAATTGTAGTAAAGCAAAATGAAGGTTACATTGTTCATCTTTATCACCATCACTAAGGTTTAATGGAATCAATTTGGAATAGCTTTGCCTGGCAATATCGTTGCGAGTTTGCCAAACCATCAACAACTAAGTTCTACGAATTAGTGTTCAACAAGAAACTCCTCACTGGAAAGCCAAATCATACATCTTTTTCGTAATGACAATTAACATAACAAAAAGCTCATCATTGAGCTACATTTTTCAGCGTTATATTCAAATTAATTATAACAATCTAGCTAACTTTAACCATCTTATTTATTTTGATAGGTAGAAGATAATTTAACCATCCATCCATCCCAGATTATCCAACCCAAATCACTCTGAATTAATTAATTTGTCATTCTTAATCCGATAGTGTTCAGCAAGTTAACCCTCTAACCACTTGATAATCCTCATTATACCTGAACCAATAGACAGATCTAAATTGTTCTTACATGATATGCTCTAGTCTAAGTAGAAACATCACATAATTGTCACCAGTTCTTGGTATTCCTAAGAGGCAGCTCATGTCCCACTCGCAAGAAAGTTATGGTACTACATCTCCGAGATACGAACACCAGTTAGATCTTGCGCATCAATTACAGCAAAGAAAAACAAGAACACGGAGACGACAATACAGATCACAATAAAAACCATAGGGTGTCAAACCAAATCGTACTTATATAAGTGGGGATCGAGTACCTGCGCGGTAGTTCGTCGCTGGAGGCGGATCGGAGGTGGCAGACGTCGAAAGAGGAGGAGATGATTCGACGGCAAGTGATTCTTCCACCTGCTTCTCCTCTCCTTCTAAATGCCATCGCAGAGACCCGATGCATTTGTCAATGATCGCGACGGTCCATCCTCCACTGCGCTGATCGTGGAGACGACGAGGACGAGCAAAAGAGGAAGCAGAGGCTGAGGAATCCCTATCCCACAGGTGAAGAATCAAACCCTACTAAATCTAAATGCCGCCTAAAAACCAAGGAGGAAGAAAAATTATCAGAAATAAAAAATATTATTATTTTTATCGTGAGAAATTAGGATCGATTAATGTATTTATTGCACAAATAATTAACGTTAAAAAAATACTTTTTTTAAAAAAAATAAAGTATATAATTAAATGACATATATGTATGTAAACAATATTTTATGATTAATTAATGTGGCGTTTTATTTTTTGGTTTGTCGTACATAAATGCAAACATCAGTCACATTAATAATTTAACGAAGTAAGTGCCGATGGTGACAAGAAAAGAACAGCACATGACATAAATGAACAAAAAATCTATGCGACTAACATTAATTATTTCTACGATTAACCAGTCATATTATTTTGGAACTATAATAAACAAATCAATAAATATATAACGATTGATTGATGTGCTGATATTTATGCGAAGAAATGCTATCTTATTTGACAGCTAAATCTTTGTCTGCTAATCACTTGTCACATACGGACCGGAGATGCTCACATTTTTGGAGCAATCATTGATCTATTGTCGTTTTATCATTATTGACAAATCAACATCATCTTTATTAATAGAATGCAAAACAAAAAAAAATCATATATTTGACGAATATGATTTTTTTTTTCTTTTTTATCCATAAAATATTTGAAAAAAGGAATAAAGAATACTGAAGCGTCGGTATTCACACGGTAAAAATAGACAGACTGCTGTGTGGTAAGTTCCAGAAGCCGGAGGAGGTTCTGCGGTAAGAACCGGAGAGCCGCGATGCAACGGAATGCGCACGACCCGGTGAGGCGGCCGCACGTGACGTAACAAAAATGTTGCTTTGAATGAAAAGGAATCTGAGTTGGGCCATATGCGACGCTGTCATGCGTCCCGAGGGCGACCTCACCGCGCGCTCCGCCCAGCTGCCGCCATCATATCGCTCCTCGAGTAGCTCAAAAGAATCTCCGGTCGTCATCCCCCCGCTCACGTCTGTTCCCTGTTCACCTACGTGACCGGGGCTGGAAAAGGGACCCACTCACGATGCGGTTCCCGTGCAATCAGTGTCGCAGGTATGCGGGTCGAGTAGGACGGCGACGGTGGAGATGCCGTTCATCGTTGTCTGAACGCGGCACCTGCTCCGCCGAAAGCGATCGCCACCACGGCGTCTGCTGTCCCGCGGCGCACAAGAGGAGCAGCGGATGAGAGCGGGAACCTGGCGTGATCAGGGGTGTCCGACCCGCTTGCCTTGTGGTGCGCGCGTCACCATCTTAACGGATTCTGTATAATCCGATCGACCCGCCCAAAAATCCGATAGACTTCGGGCGAGGCCATTACCCGACCCAAGGGATGACCTTTGGCAAGTGCGGTGGGCTCCGCGGTCGTAGTGGGCGGTGCGGGACCAACCGTCACTGTAGGCGAGTACGCACAAGGAGAAGGACTGGAGGAGTGGGACCCGCATCTGGCCACCACTCACTTTGCCAGCTTCTGAAGTCCTTTACATACAGCGAGCCTCGGCAATCTCCTCGGATCGTTTTGTAGTCGGATGCTCTAATCCGTTTCGTTTTTTCCTTTCTCTATCCCGAGAGAGAGAGAGAGAAGGGAAAGGGAGGTGGTGGAAGCGGAGCGGAGGAGAGTGGAGGATGACGGTTCCGGGGCGCCATAGGCCATCGACGACGGCGATGGCGGCGGCGGCGGCAGAGGCGGGGGGAAGGGAGGCGGTGGCGCTGCCGCACAAGGTCTCGCGGCGGCAGCTGCTGCGGGTGGCGTCGGTGGCGTGCGGGGTGCAGTTCGGGTGGGCGCTCCAGCTGTCGCTGCTCACGCCGTACGTGCAAGAGCTGGGGATCCCCCACCAGTGGGCGAGTCTAGTGTGGCTCTGCGGGCCGCTCTCCGGCCTCATCGTCCAGCCCTTCGTCGGCCACATGAGCGACCGCTGCGCCAGCCCATTCGGCCGCCGAAGACCATACATCGTCGGCGGGGCCGCCGCTATATCCACCGCCGTCCTTCTCGTCGGGTTCTCTGCGGACATCGGCAGCGCCCTCGGCGACCCCGGCGGCGGGGAGACCCGGTACCGCGCGATCGCCGTCTACCTGCTAGGGTTTTGGCTGCTGGACGTTGGGAACAACACCACCCAGGGACCCTGCAGGGCTCTCCTTGCCGATCTCACAGGTCCGTCGTTACTCCCCTCTCCCCCATCCCCTCCCCGACATCTTCACCACCACCCCCCC
>LVTN01000983.1:60511-83871 GCA_001649415.1 Musa itinerans | reverse complement strand
GAGATCGGATCGCCGCTGGCTTCAAGCGTGCGTAAATGCCCTTAACTTTTAGGTAAATTAGGACGAAGGACACCGTATCCCAGCGATGTCTGTGGTTGCTCTAGATAACCCATCCTTTCTTCAAGCGTGCGTAAATGTCCTCAAGTTTTAGGTAAATTACGACCAAGGGCACCGTATCCCACTGACGTCTGTGGTTGCTCTTAGTAGCTGTCCTTGTTGGAAGCGTTTATGTCGCCTGAGAAGACAAGCTTGAAATCATTCTAAATTGGGTAACGTATTGCACATATTGGCGAACTTAATGTTGCTAAACTTGTGATTAATCTGCATTAATTTGACCTTGTGCTGTTGCGTTTGATTTCTTGGTGAGGCGAGTGTTGCCCCACTTGTCACTAAGGTCATTGGCTCAGCTATGAGATGTTGACTTGGCAGTCAACTTCCTACTGCAGGATTTAATAGCAATTCCAACAGACCAACTGCTAGATTTCATCATCTTACGTTTGTATGGTCTTTCATGGGTTGCCATTAGACTTTTATGACCTTAAGTATAAATGGGCCTTGATGATATCGATGACCCTTGTAAAACTTTGCCTATAGATCACTTCAAGTATCTCACTCCTATTCCAGCTCAAAATAAAAATTGCCTGAAACTAGTTTTTGGTGGTGAGTGGTCTCCTCACATGTGTGAACTGCTTTCTGTAAATATCTCTTATGAAGCTTCAAATTCCATGAAAAATTGACAATTGTGCTCTCATGTACACCTTGCTGCATCTGTTTGGCTATGTGTCTTTGGTCCTGCATACGGTGGGTTTGGGGGGTTCTGTAGAACAGAGATTCTTAAAGGTTATAAATAGTGGCAAACAAAATATGTTCTGCTGGGAAGTCTCTTCTATTCATTTTACCATGAGACAGAAGATCAAGCTGACTTGCTTGTCACCTGGCAGGATTACTTAAGGGGTAGTCCTGTAGACCAAGTCAGCATGATCAGTGCCTAAGTTACTTCATGTTAGCTGTACAAGTTACCTAATACATGTTTATCTTTTTTCTTTTCTTTCCTGCAATTTCAGGCAAGGATCACAGACGGACTCGGGTAGCTAATGCTTATTTTTCACTCTTCATGGCACTGGGGAATATACTTGGCTATGCTACTGGATCTTTTAGTCGTTGGTTTAGCATATTTCCCTTCAGTGTCACTTCAGCATGCGGCATAAATTGTGCCAATCTCAAATCTGCTTTTCTTCTTGATGTTGTTATTCTTGCAATCACTACTTGCATCACTGTATTATCAGCCAAGGAAACTCCTCTTTCTTCTGCTGGTGGACTCATGGATTCTGCTGGAGAGACACAAGTGCAGTTAAATACTGAGCATGAGGCTTTTCTATGGGAATTAATTGGTTCGTGTAGGTATCTAACTCTGCCTATTTGGATGGTTCTAATTGTCACTGCACTTACTTGGATAGGATGGTTTCCATTCATTCTTTTTGATACTGATTGGATGGGCCGGGAGATCTACAAGGGAGACCCAAATGAAGGGACGAATTATCAAACTGGAGTCAGAATGGGTTCTTCTGGTCTATTGTTGAACTCTATTGTTCTTGGATGTACCTCAGTGGTCTTGGAAAAAATCTGCAGAAAGTGGGGTGCTGGCTTGACCTGGGGAATTGCCAACATTCTCATGTTTTTGTGTTTTCTAGCAATGCTTATAATAACTTCTTGGGCAAAAAATAAGGAATACCCACAAAATGGACTTCCTCCGGATGGTGTTGTTATTGCTTCACTTGTTATTTTTACGATCCTTGGGGCACCTTTGGCAGTGAGTCATTTTATTATTTTCACTATTTGTTGGCACATCTTATTAATTTGTTTGACCAGTATTGACCTTTTTTTGCAGGTCACATATACCATTCCTTATGCAATGATTTCTGCACGTACAGAACCTTTAGGATTTGGCCAGGGTGAGTGACGAGTTGATTCTATTCTGTCTCTCCTTGTTCTGCTTTGTGTTTTTGTTTCTAATACTTCTCTTGACTGCAGGGTTGGCAATGGGCATCTTAAATTTGGCGATTGTGATGCCTCAGGTAGACATGTTTTTGCTATCATATTATCCTGTCTTGTATCTAATTAAGCCTAAATTAGAAGTATTTTCCCTTAAATGATCAAGTAGAGATAATGTCATTAAGAGAACATAAATAGACATTGCAGAATGGAGTATTCTATTATCCTCTATTTCATCTTATACAAAGTGATGAATAGAAATTGAAATTTAGGAAAGAAAATAAATTCCTTATACTGTGGATGCATCCTTTCATGTGTTTTATTATGACCACCTCATGATTATCATTGACACTTATGTATAGCTCACTACCAGAAACCAACGAGTGACTGGGCTTCGCAATGTGTGAGATTCTGTGGTCACCTTTTAGCCTGACAAAAAAGAGCTAAAGTTGGCAATGATTGTTTAACCAATGCTAGGTTAGGCAAGAGCAGGACTTGTCTAAAAACCCAAAATGATTTACTCTATCAAGTGGCAGTTTTAGCTCATCGAGTCAGGAAGTAAAGCTTTCTATATTCCCTAAACCTAGAGGAGTCTACTGAAATAGTTAAATAACAAGCTTTCATTCAGGAAGCAATAAACATGAATGAGCATCAAACTCTATCAAACCTTGTATAGCTATTCCCTTGGTTAGATGTTGACACCTACTATTGTTTTGTAACATAAGGCTGATAAGTAGTAAAGTAGTCAGATATTCTATGGACCCTTCTTGTTTTTAGTTGCGCTCTATATTTGACCTGTTAGTGATGGGAAAAAGGTTTCAATAATGATGTTCAAGCTAAATAAATATAGCAAGTTTTCTGTCTAACATGCAGAAGTGTAAATGAAGTACCAATGATGTGAAGTCTATAGAGAAGAAATTGAAGCATGACATGCTGCCACATAACACTCCGTTGGTTTGTCTACCAGAGAGTCACTTTATATTCTGTGGTTGACTATTTTGCTTTCTTCCACTATCTAATGTCCACGTATTTCTTAGGCTCCTTATACATTGTAACAAGTGACAACCTCTTTTGTTTCAGTCAGGTTTGGAGCAAGTAATCCACCATCTTTCCCAGTTTAGTAATGAATATAAAAATGGATTTTGTATGTCCTAGAATTTTTAACAGTTTTTATGGGCATATATGTTAGGCTTAATCTAATTTGGCCTATTGATTTGATGGGCGCTAGTTGATCAAGGCTTAATCTAATTTGGCCTATTGATTTGATGAGCGCTAGTTGATCTGCATTAGGTAAAGTTTTTGTTTGGTAAGTAATGGCGTTTTTGTTGTATTTAGGAAATCCACTTTCTTGGATCACTTAGAATGAATCAATCTTCTTCACCCCTAAGATCTTATGTAGAGGATGTCATCACATGCTATTTTGAGACAAACATAGATGAATCTGAAGTCAGTGTAGACCTGAGGATGGATAGGAAGTAGAGATAGTGAAGGTGAGAGGAAGCTGCTTGTTCTTTTCCAGTTCCATTTTCAATTAAGGTATCCTTTGGTTGCCTATCTGCTTTGATGTTCATGTACATGAAAGCTAGTCATCTATTTGAAACAGAGAATGAATACCTGGAATGTCATCTGATGCTCGTCAGAAATATATCATGGCTCATATATTCTTGAAGTATCCAGAAGGCAGACATTTATATTTAAGGTGTTTCCTCTCTATGATTCCAACAGCCTATGTTGCATTTGGTCTTTCATGCAATCCATTTGGTTGTTTGTACTGATAAACAAAATCTGGTTCTAGTAAAATGTTTTATAACTTTATATTGCATGAGCTGCATAGGGCTTCCTAGGTCTAAATTGCTTGTCATGTAGCAGTGACAAGGCATGCTAAAATGAAAAGGTGACACCTTATTGCATGAGCTGCATAGGGCTTCCTAGGTCTAAATTGCTTGTCATGCAGCAGTCTCAAGCCATATTAAAATGAAAAGGTGACACCTTATCACATGAAACACCAAAGTTTGTGCTTACTACACTCTATGAAAATAAAAAATCCACAATTAGCTTGATTAATTTAATTGTTGCAAATTCAGAAACTGCAATAAATACAACTAGTAGTCTTTGACGTCATTTACTAGAGATATTTTAGTGAAGTAATTGGTTTCAATAATGGCGAACATAACTCAAATATGATTTTCTGTGTTTGTGACAACAATTGGTTTCTTTTCTTTTCTTTTTTTTTCTTTTGCTAATGGAAAGTCTGCTAAATCAGGTGCTAATATCTGTGGGAAGTGGGCCATTGGATCAATTATTTGGTGGTGGCAACTCACCAGCCTTTGCTGTAGGAGCACTTGCAGCTTTTGTGAGCGGACTCGTGGCAATTATTGGTATCCCTCGGTCCCAGATTGCGGGACGAAGGGGTCAAAGATAAGTATTTCTAGTTATTACTATCTCCTCGGTCTATACTGCTATTTGATTATTGTTCCACATAGAAATGATGAAGACAGTACTGTATCAATTTGATAAAGTCAATACAATTGCAATCTTTTTCCATAACTCGGGTATCTTCTGCTTTTTTCTACCTGTCTATTTAAGCTAGTATTTATAAAAAAGCCTATGTAAAGTGAGCCTAACAGAGATCTAATCGTTAGATCATTTCTGTTTGTATTTTAACCACACACGGAGAGCTGTGACAGAAGTCAAAAAGCTTATGGACACATTGGCAGTGTGAATATATTCTCTACTAGCCTTCTACATATGGTTATGGAGCTTGTTTGTCTTCTCTGTGTTGTTCTTGTTATTGTAGTCATTATCTTGTTGTTTGATTATTATTAATACTGGTGTCAGTATTGTACTCAATATCGGTTGATGCCTCTTTGTCTTGTGTTGATAGACTTAGGTTAGACATCTGTGGGATATTTTGTTGAGCCAGCTCAGGTTGGTCCTATATCTGAAGTCAGCTTCATACTGATGAGATAGCCACATCAAAACAACATGATAAAGTAGGTCTAAGATTTGCCTAATCCAAACTTGGGTCCATTGTGTCCCCAGTGTCCTAATCTAAGATTCCACAAAGGCCTAATGGGATAGCTTGGGAAGTGGGGCATGTGCAAGTGACAGATAGGTGCCGTATTGCCTACAGAGAGTGAGAGAGAGAGGTCCTAAACTCTCCCCCATGCAGCAAAACGATGACAGAGGGGGCCTTTGTGGAATGCAAGCAAGAGATGAGCCTTTTATGTGTCAAACTCTTGTGCTTGCTATCGTCATTGTTGTGGGGACTTCTTATGCCTTTTGTTGCTCTGCCCACTAATACTGTTACTATGTTATTTTCCACTGGTTGTGGTTTTCAATACCTCTCACTAATGATTTGTTGGTAATTTTAGAATTTAGCTCTCTCTCTCTCTCTATTCATCTCTTTTTGTTCTTTTTTTTTCGATTTTCCATCTCTCTTATCATTCATTTGGTGACAACCCAATTGTTATAGATACATTGTGTCCATGTCATCACATGGAAGCATCGGTTATGTTTTGATTAAAAGGTAAAAGGCAGTTTTAGATTCATGATGTTCTCTTTTGATTTCTTCCCAAAAAAAATTTGTAGGTTTTTTGTATATCACAATCCCAAAAGCTCATAAAGTTAGACAAGACTGAGACAAGCGTATACTCAAAATGCATACCTTGGAACACTGAAGACGGGCATTGTTCTCCAACAACATCGCTTTTAGCTGAACGGTCCAGATGAGGTTTACATCATAATCGTGTGCATCCTGATTCGTGCTAGCGAGCTGCTTACATGGAAGAAAAGCATCAGTCTCATTGGGGTTAAAAAGAAGAAGGAAACTGGAAAGGTGATGACAGACCTCGATGCTACATAACATAAAGATGCTTAAAAAAGACAACGCAAGACGTAATAGAAAAAATAAAGATGCTTAATTCATTGATCTCTATCAGTTTCTTTTATCGCAGAATTGAGAATCATATATGAAAATAATGCTCCAAATGAGGTTAGTAATATTCATAATCTTATTGGGAAACTCCTCTAAGGTAAAATTTAACTACAGCTTGAAAGGCAATCTATTAAGAACTTACTTTTCCTTCATAAAGGTCCACTAATCACATCAACCATGGCAATCGAACTGTTTGTGCACCGTCGTCGAGCATTCGAGTGACGTCGTTGTTTCACAGGAAACATAAAACAAGAATCGAGAACACAATGGAACCTACACATTGGTCGCTGTGGATGAACATTACGAACAATGCAAAAATAGAATTACCATCTGTGTCCATTCATATCAAAATAAATATATTTTGAATAAAAGAACTTAAATCTGGAGCAGAAACATGCAGTACAAGTTTTGGTTAGGAGGATATGCACCTTTAAACATGTAGTTTCTTCTATAAACATGTCAAGAATGTTTGCCAAATTGATCACGATGTTGGGCTTCACCGAGGCTTACAGAACCAAGAAATCAAAGCAGGTAATAGATTCCATGACAGCCTGAAGCTTCCCTCTGAGAAGCTCAAATGCTTCTTCAAATGCCAGATCAGTCGAAGGCTTACAGAACCAAGAAATCAAAGCAGGTAATAGATTCCATGACAGCTTGAAGCTTCCCTCTGAGAAGCTCAAATGCTTCTTCAAATGCCAGATCAGTCGATGGTCGAAGCCTGTTTAGTATCATCAGAATTGGTTAGGCACATCCTGTGTTGAGATTTAGAGCCCTGCGGGCGACCAATGAAAAAAATATATCTTAAAGGGTTTGCATGTTTACATGTCAAAGAAAACACACCTGTAATAAACAGAATCCATGAAGGTTGGGGGGTGTTTCGGAAGCCCCAAGTCTTCC
This sequence comes from Musa itinerans, assembly GCA_001649415.1. Taxonomy (NCBI): domain Eukaryota; kingdom Viridiplantae; phylum Streptophyta; class Magnoliopsida; order Zingiberales; family Musaceae; genus Musa; species Musa itinerans. The sequence goes on along the minus strand of LVTN01000983.1, from coordinate 77,045 downwards.
ACCTGCCTCCTTGAAAGACTGTTGGCATGAACCATGCAATAAACCATGAGAGATTCCATACAGCTCCTCCTTGATCAGCTCAACTGCCAGTCCACTTCTTTTTCGAGCAGGTCCCTCTGGCTTTACTTCTGTATCAATGGCTGTATCAGAATGCAATGTCTGGAGTTCAGTCTCTAAATCTCTGCTCAGATTCATCTCTCTTTCCCCTGGCATAGGAAGTTTGAAACATTTGCTTCGTCACATTGTCAGGGTGGAGATTCCTATCCTCGACCCTCTTATCCACCAGTGTTGTATCAGCATCTTTGTCATCTAAAGCAGCAGCATTATTGTTATCTTCGCTTTTAGCTGATTCATCTGCCTGGACAACATCTACATTAGGGTCTTGGATCTCCTTAGCCCTTCAAGATGCAGATGATACACATGTTTTCAGTGGAACAAAAATCCCTCTACTTGTGGCAGGTCGAAAGCTCTAATTAGGATCGCCCTCTCCTAGAGGCTAGAACTATGTTGATACTGACACCTGATGCTCTGGATCTTTTTCTCCATGTTCCAAAGTGAGGTGCAGTTGAGGAGCCTCTAGTTGTTCATGAATTGGTTGATGACCATTCTTCACATTGCTGCTTTCTTGCTCATCTGAGCCCATCATGCTGAATTGAGAAAGGCAAATTATAGCATCTCATTAGAAAGAAAGTTTCAAGAGAGGGTGACTAGGTCCGTGCAGTACTCCCTCTTGGTACCATGAATTTTCCTATCCGGTGCGATGCTAGTTTGTCATCAAAGAATTTTTATCATAGATGTTCTGCACTATTGTTGGATGCTTCATGCAAAACTTTTTAATTTCATTTAAAAATTATAAGAACAGGAGATCCACAAGGAAAAAGTAACAAAAGAATGTCCAGCAGACCAGATTTAAAATTTGAAATATCATATTTTAGTTAAATCAATTTCTCAGATAAGTTAACATTAGACTATAGCTTCCTCAACCACAAGTTACTTGTAACTCGGGCCATATTGCGGTTTGTTAGATACAATACATTATAAAAAGATATTAAACCAACATCAATTAGTTGACAGGTTTTTAAGACATAAGAAGCCCTCTCCTAATTGAGATACAAACTAGACAAGATTAAAGAGAAGTTATACAAAAGGAAACATACTCTAGTGTTTCTCGATCAAAATGTCACAAGACATTCTTAACACTAGTTCAGAGATAAACACAAGATCCAAGAGAAAGTCAGCAATCTTAACTAAAAAGCATATGGAAAAAGGTTCAAGAAATGTTTTCTCTGAAGGTGGTAAATTCACCCAAAATAAGGTACACTTGTAATAAGCAAATACAAGTAAACAATGCCGACTTTGCCTAACCAAGGAAAACTTGTGATACATCAAATTTTAGGATGTGTACAAGACAATGATTATCTTCTATTGATGTGAGGTGTCTAATGGAAGCAAACACTGTGTTACTTTTTATTGTTATTTTAAACTTATGGTTGTTATAGAAACTTCTACATATGATGGCACCAAATGGTTAATGCATTGAAGAATTCAAGATTGCTTCACATGATAAATTAACTCTATCTAATCTTACAATTATATATGGCATTTCTAGCTAATCTTACAACCATATAAAACCTTAACCATGTATTAAATATGGCACTCGAGCAAAATGTAGAGTTTCAGTGACATTTGAATCGGCCAAGCTTCACAGCAGTTTTTTCATTTCTTAATGACGATATATGTATATTATATATATATACACATATAGAGGAATAAGCATTCTCCACATCAGAGAAGTGATAAAAAGATTAATTTCCAATAATTAACTTTATCTATTTATTTTTTTAAATAGCTTGTTTCAGTTTGAAATCTGTCCTTTTTCTAAAATCTTACTAATGCCAACACAAGGTAGGAAACAAGTCACAATTTTTCCTTTTTTGATTGTTTAGGAGCATACATCAGCAAAATTTATAGTACTGGTTCAACAGACCTAAACATACCTTCTTGTTCCTGTGAGCACTGTGGTTTTAAGGTTTTCTCTTGCCAACTCCATAACTGTTGTGTTCATAAACTTCGGTACCCTGAACCTTCTTTGAGTTTTCTACGTGCTTTATCCAGTAGAGGCACCTAAATGGCTTTTCAGGTGCCAACTGATCTCTACGTCCCTCATGTCATAAGACATTTTTCATTTCTTGGACAATCTCATCCCCGAGACTGCTCATTCTACCGCCTTCTATCTGGTTCCCACTCAATGGTGTATCATCTAAAACTTGTCCATTCTTCAATGCACGCTGACCCTCTTCTCTTTTGTGGTGCTTTGGTACACTTTTATGAGGTTGCTTAAGTCAGCTTCCTGTCCTCCCTCTCCTGAGTTGGCATCTATCATCTTTGTGCTTAGCAGCATCAGTTTTATCCCTCATACTATTACTATCTTCTCTTCTATGATTTTTGACTTCATCCCTTTTTCTTTTCTTTTGTCTTTCCTAGCCCTATAAACATGCATGGTATCTAGCTTGTCAGTCTTCCCTCTCACTTCATCCTTTTTCCTCTTGATGAATGCATAGTCTACATTTTCATGATGACCTGTCAAAAGATCATCCCTCTCTCTAGGCTTCATCTCTATATGCCCTCTCCATTCTTCATGACCCACATTTTTTCTTGAATGAAGATCATCTCTTAGATTCCTGACACTGGCCCTTAATTTACTCTTGTGCCTCTACATTATTCCTTCATTGCTCTCCCAATTAACACCTTTATCTTTAACTCTTTGACTCTGCAAATTAGCCTCTCTTCTCTACCAAACACCAACAGAAGCTTCTGTATCATTTGTCTGCTCTGAACTTCTATCTCGACAGGGTGTGCAGAAAGAGGATCCTAATTTCTGTATGAGTGACAAGTATCTTTCCGACCTCTGTAAGCCAACTGCTCTCTGTTTATGCCTTCTCTAGCATCCCGTATTTGATGAGACTTGTGTTCTCTTTGAGGTCTTTGCAAATCATCTGTTTGACCCAAATATCCTTGTTGTGTGTCTTCACTATTTTCATGCTGCTTCTACAAATCCTTACTGCTTAAGGATTTTGCTCCACTGTTGTCACTGTGTGAGGTCCTCAACTCATCCTCAACATCACTCATACAAGTTGCAGTTTGCTCGACTTGTGAACAAAGCTTTTGTTCTTTGCCTAGATGATTTATGTTATCACCGCTGACAGTTTCGCTGGATACATGGAGATCTAATATTTTGTTGTCTCCTTCAATTTCATTGTCATCACCTAGAAACCATTCCACTGGGCTCATCATATTTTCCTTCAGTGATCAGATGCCGTGCAGTTTCTTCTTCAACATAAGGTGATATTTTAGAATTCTGGCTAACTTCAACGATATCAAACAGCTTTTTCTGCTGCTGATTGTCAAACCTGTTTAAGTGGACACCTCTGCTAAAGACAATGTCATTTGAGTGTTCACTATCAGTGAAGCGTCTTCCATGTAAGCTTCCTTGAGGTGACCTGAAATTGTGGTCCATTAGTCTCTCATTCATTAATGTAATGAGTAGAGATCAACGGATAATGAAAAAAGTAATAGTACTCATTAAATGTACAGAAGCAAATTCAAATATGTGGGTGATGAATACTGGAAACAAGGAAGAAAGCTTGGTCAACAATATCAGAAATAGCTTGATGAGATTATGACTTTGTTTTTGCACAGATTGTATGTATCGAATTTAGCTCCATTAGATTATCATAGTCACATAAATATTATCACAGGCTAATGCCTTCAGTTCTAGGCCTTGAGGTCCATCTGTGTGCCCAGCGTCTCCACATGCCAACCTGAAGCCCACCATCTTTAACTGAGTTCATATAGCTAATTCAATGGACACCATGAGATCATAGTATCCCATATCAGATGACTCCACTTTCTTTGTTCATTGCTACCTACATCTGTTTCTGTTAATTTAATATTTAACATACACATTACTGTATGTTCAGGAGATTTTATACTACTTTTTGAATCATAAATCACTGGTTTTTTGGCTACATTGTTTTCAAAATCAAAGCCTGTGGAATCGCATAAAACAGAAAAAAAAAAGTTTCTATTTCGAATGCAAATTTGCATCCACAAGCTTACTTGTGTGCAGGAAGCATAAAGTCAAGCCCACTACCAAAAGCACAGGCTACTGAACTATTTGCCCGAGCAGGGACTCCAAAAACCTGTAATGGATATGTTTGGAGGCATTTGGAATAGCCCCAACGCTAGCAGGTTTCCAGTTTCCTCTTCCTCGACCAGCAATGGAACCAAAAGCAAGAGGAGGCTGCACAACATCAACACAACTTACCATGGCAGCAACAAGACCCACAAGCAGCAGTGATGTACCGGGTCTCATATACTGTTTGCAATAGAAGAATGGCAAAATTAGCTAAAAAATGTCTCCACAAGCACCAAATCATAATAAACAAAAACTCTCATGCCAGAACGATTCCAAACCTTAAACCACTGCTTCCTAGATAGCAATCAAGAACTTCCCAGAACCATAGGCAAATAAGTAAACTTTTTGCGGCCTTGTTGATATTGGATGAAAATTAGAAGTGCCAGAATCTAAAGCAATAATTGAACAGGCTAGAAGCTGAGATAATGCTAATGTGCTCGGCACATAAAGAGAGCTCTCTGTCTTTAAAAGAAGGGCTTTGACTCTTCATTTTCAGCAAGAGATCAGAAAGAACAAAGGTTGATAAAGGTGAAATACAGCAATGTCAAACCCAAACTCAGATTGCAGGTAGCATTGCTAGTTGCTTCTAACTCCAAGATTCACTTCTTTTTAAGCCTATTCCTGGAATGAAAAAAGACAAAAGCAGCCATTATAGCATATAGTATTAGGCTAGGCTACAAAGCTACAATATACTGTACAACAATATTGATCCAAGATATATGACTCATAATTCAAGTTGATAATTTTGTACTTTCCAGGTTTTCAAATGACTTTGATTTATATATATATAGTGGCTATATAAAGGGACAAAAGCAATCCAATTTAACCCCTATTTCCTGTTTAAAAGTGTCTTAAACAGACTTAATTTTGTTGAAGCAAGAGAAGGGAAGTCGGGTTGGACTAATCTGATAGCAAAAAGTTTTACTTATTCTCTTTCCATTGTGACTACAGGAAAAGTCATATTCCAATCATCACTCCAACAATGGCATCTTCTTCACCTACATGTTGCACTAACAGCTGAAAGTACCGGACACAGTTGTACTTGAGCATTGGTGATAACAATACTTCCTATGAACCAGCTTTGACTCAACTGGGTGAAATTGCTACACATGGAGATCTGATGACTTGTTCTAGGAAATTATAGTAGGACAAATATGGCAGCATCTAGGATGAATAATCTGCAAACAAGCATATACATGGAGATTGCTAGTCCATAATTTCAATGCCTTCCTCCTTGTTTCTGACAACTAATTGATGATTTTTTTGTTTGATCTAAAGTACACTCACCAATCAACATTCAGTGAGAGTTGCAAAGTAATTTACTCATCAACAGTTTAAGCAACAAAAACTTGTGTTTCATGATAAAACTTAGTGCAATAAGCACAGACATTCTTATAAGATAAGAAAAAACTCTGTACCAAACATACTATATCTAAAGTTACTATACGAAAACCCAGTTCTTGGCTTTCACCCAAGATTCGAACTCATCAAAAGAACTGACCTTGTGCGTCGACTGATGATTGGTGTATCCAGTCCTCCCCCCAGCCCCCAGGAACTCTTCAGCAGAACCTGTCACCTTGTCAGCATTCCCAACCTCCTTTCTCACGCCATCATTACTCGGCATCATGGCATCCTCAGCCCAATCTTGCTGATGATAATGACCTTCATCCGTGACAATAACTAAATCATCCTCTCCATCCTTGCAATCATTCTCATACTCCTTTCTGAAACTATCATTTCTCACACCATTATTTGGACGATGGTCGTTGTCATTCAGCAGGATCTGGAGATCATTCTCGCTATCGCTGTCCGGCCCTGACTGCCCGACCGGTCCATGCCTCCACCGCCCGCACCAAAAAGAGGCCCCGGAGGGTCTGCAGCAGCTGAGAAGCCAGGGATGACCGGCTAAGAATCCCTGAGAGGTCAGCTGAGAATCCCTGAGAAACCAGGGATTCATTCGCTCCCTACGAATGAATCCCTGCCCTCATTTGCATCTCCAACCGCCTCAACCTCCCCAACGTGAATCCCAGAAATCCTAGCCTCTCCCTCCAAGTCCTTCTGAAAAACCCTAGGCGCGCCATCCGACCTGGACGGGCATCCATCGTCGTCGTCATCCCAATACGCCAGGGTCTCCACGGCAGGGGGCGCGCGGCCGAGCATCCAGTCGTCGCCGCCGTCGGCTGAAGTTCCAGATGGAATCGCAGCAAGTTCGGCGGATTGGCCGGACCGGTGGGGCCCGAACAAGATCCGGTCTTCAACGTTGTCGTCGTCGTCATCATCGCCGCCGGGGAGGGCGACGAGGGGATCGGGGGCGGTGGACAACGGCGTAGAGATCTCCGAACTCGTCATCGCAATCCATCCCCAGAGGGATCGGCGGCGAGGGAAGGAGTGCGGCCGAGACGCGCAAAAGTGACGCGAGACGGCGTTGTGCGTTTTTGGGGGGCGGGGAATTGAAACCACACCGAACGGTTCAACGGTGAGCTGCTATTTTACAGATACGCCATCATCAAGTCTTGATATAGACTCCGTCGCGCTTCGCGGAATGACGTAGGCGACTGTTGCATCATATGGGCACGATTTATAAAGCAGATGGTTGCGCCCAAGTGACGGCTGGATCTAATGCAAATATGTAATCATACTGGTTCTCGAAGATTAAAGCAACCAGAAACTGTAGCACGATTCCTGTATCAGATGGTTTTGCACCCAACTGGCGGCTGGGATCCAATGCAATCATGCTGCTTCGCGAAGATTAAAGCAGTCAGAAACACCTTATCTTCTTCCCAGCCCTTCGATTAAAGCCGTCAGTAACACCCGTCGATTGCTATTGATCTTCTTAGAGCCCTCAGGCAGACTGGCAACCGACGGCTGGGATCTAATGGAATTATGTAATCGTGTGGGTTCGCGAAGATTAAAGCCGTCAGAAACAGCCGCCGAGTACTATGCATCTTCTTCCCAACCCTTGGGGAGGTCAGCGTCGGTCGCCTCTCATCTCTTTCTGCTTTGGCTCGTAGACTCTTAATTAGGATGGCAGCGAATCCTTCTCCTCTTCCGTCGTTTAAGGTATGGCTCAATTTAATCCGTCGTCTGGATGATCGAATCGCACTTCTATTCCATTGTCATCTTAGTCTAATCACATAAAAATTGCCAATTTGTTTCCTCAGCATCTGATTGCTAATCTTTCCTGCGCCGATTCTAATCTTGTTTTTGATATAGCAGATGCATTAAGCTGTAATCTTAGTCCACAGTCTAAGTTGTCCGCTAAACATTCTTGAGATGAATTTGATGGCAGATTATCTTGGGATCTTCGTCGGTGGCTCGTCGGCATATTCTGTCCGAGATGGGATATCAATTTGAAGTCATGGTTTGTTAACTAATGGTCTCTGATTCTGTTCTTCGTGGCATAGAAATGGTAATCTGGCTTCTTTCTAGACCGCAGACATAGACGAGAAGAGTATTCGCAGGGACAATCCAGATGAATTGGTCATGGTTCTGGCGGAGGCAAAGGTATTCATGTTCAATTTTGGAATCTACTATGGCAGCCGCTTACAGATGTCCGTACTGATAACTTGGTCCATTTGTTTCTACAATTGTGTGGCTACTATTTAAAACTAGGTTTAAAAATCATAGATTAATCAAGATCATAGATCCAAGTGATTGCAATAGCACTTATTCTGGCATATTAGATTTTTTATTCTTTGGACTTCAAGTATATTGAGAGTTGTTCCTACATCTATTGAGGTTCGTTTTCTTTGTGTGGTTCAGGGCATACTGTATGAATATCGTAGCCTGCCATTGTGCTTAAGAGTTGTCTTTACATATGCGTAATGCATGCTACATATGGTTTGTTTGATACGAGCATGAACAGATCAAGAACATACTTTATCTGTTTGATAAGTGTTTGTTTGATAGTAGTATTGAAATTCAATCCAAGAATATGGCAAATAATACTTGTTGATTTAACTAACCTAAGGTTGTATAATTTTGTGGCACGTGTACTTATTAATGATTTACTTGGAGTTAATATTAATTACTTGTGTGTTATTAGCCCACGAATGGTCATATAAATATTGTGTTGACATTGTATGCTCCGTGAATGAATCAACTCTTGAGATTCTACAATGTTTGGAACAAATTTTATTGTGTTTCTTCAAATAAAATCTTTGATGCTTTTATTTCTCTGTCTTGCTTTTGCTGAAGTATGATGTTTTTCCAGGCTGATGCCATCATATCCAGGATAATGTCCGAAGGTTATGTGGAAAGGATTGATGAACCAACACTCTTAATTACTTCTGATATAGTATGTCTTAAGTTCCTCGATATGTTATTACATTTATTAATTATTTTTTTCACTTTATTAATTGCATTGAAATAGTTTAGACATTTGGCCTTATTTTGTGCTGGAAGCCTAAGGTTGAGTGATTTCATTAAAATCTACACACCTGGTAGTCCCAGAATATGGTTGTGTGAAACTCTTATTGCTACTACTAGGAACTATGGTGTAATCCATCTTTAGAAGAACTGGGTGGACCATTTATCATTTTGTACTTCCGTGCAGCAGTGTTGTATACTTACTTTTTGTAGCAAAGTTACATGGCTTGTGATGACCCAAGAATGTATTCCTAATTGGTAGGATGTGTTTCTCATGCCATGTAGATATCTCTTGATCTTCAGATGGTTGCTTGCCAAGTTGGAGATATGCTAGTTGCATTTCATGTTAAAAGAAAAATTCTTCTTCCAACAGACTAACCATTTGACAATGTCTTAACTGACATACCTCTTTATTGCTTGCTTGTTCATATTGTAAGGAAACAGCATTTCTTTTTAATTCTTTATTTTTGCATTAATTGATGTTGGAACTACTCAGAGACATATATATACAGGTGTGTGCAATAAGCTTGTCTTTTTAACTATATTAAGTAATTGTCATTTTGTGTTATTTATTTATTTTTTTTGTTTGATCAACAGCTAGTACATTATATTTATATTTGTCTGGTTGATATTCGAAATCTAGTGTACAACAGCCACATAAAGAAATCCATAGCTGTGATTCCCCTCATCTCACTGCAGAAACAGATTAAAAAGCAGCATTCCGTTGTCAGCACTCATCTAGCATAATTTTATTTATTAGCATATTGGTTTCGTTTGTAGATTTGAAGAAGTTGTGATATTACAATTTGGTGGATCCTCAGACTAGGATTTCGGATGAAATACTGCTTAGGGACGTTATCAATGATTGGTTTATAGAACACAATGCTTAATAAAATTGTTATTCAAGATCAGAAAAATATAAGCTAAAGAAGGTTTGTTTGTGTATATTCACATTAGCTCATGTATATTTATTTTGGTTCATATATATTTAATGTAAGTATGACAAACTTGAATTCTTCTAGTTTATTTTATTACTAAGTTGGAATTAATTTGGAGGTGGTGGTCCATGAAGGAATAATCAGAGAAAAGCCAAGCAGCAAGGAAGAAGCCCGTCAGTTCCTCAAAGGTTGAATAAAGTATCATACTTAACTTTCCTATCTGATGATTCAGCTATATGTATATATAAAAAGTTGGAGTTAATACTTGATGCAGGCTATTCTGGAGGCCATGTATCAACGGTGGGTTCGGTTCTTGTTACTAATCTCAAGACAGGCAGGAGGTACGGAGGTTTGGATAAAGCTGAGGTGAGATTAAAAAAGTCTGTGAATGTGTTTTATATGCTTGTTGATAAATCATATGTCCATGCAGAAAATTCTCTTATTGCCTTGTTACAAAGAAGATGTGAGTTTGTGTACCAGAAAACGGTGTATTTTTATTGAGCATCATCTTATGAGCATGATCCATCCATTGAAGATTTATAGAAATAAGCAATAATGAGACTTAATTTTCATATGTTATCTTCTCTCTTCATTTTCACTTGTCTGCATGATATCAATCTTTCCAAAGAAAAAGAAAGGATCACTTCTTATGGCTCTCAATTCTATTACTCTTGATGTTGTCAACAGATCTCAATGATGGGAAAAAAGAAAAATCAAAGTGGCTGTCCCCAGATAGTTGGCTGTTGTTTTTCTTGTCGTTGTTTACCGTTTTGAAGAACAATCTAATTATCATAGCTTCTCTTACAACTTGCAGGTCTATTTCCATGACATACCAGATGAGATCGTCGAGAACCTGGTACTTTCTCATCTTATTTCTCTAGGTTATCCACTCAAGTTCCGATAACGATGCTGAACAGGTTGCATGCATGTCTGGAATATGATCCATGTTCTCGGTTTGCTCAGTGTTTGGTTGACCCTGCTTCATGGAGAGTAAAAACCGCGGATATTAGCCTGGAATATGATCCATGTTCTCGGTTTGCTCATAGTGTTTGGTTGACCCTGCTTCTTGGAGAGTAAAAACCGGCAGATATTAGACCGTACATGATATGTTGACCATCTGATGTTCCATTACTGTTGTTTGTTGCCTCGTATGTCCAAAATCCAGAAGAGGCAATAGATCAGATGGATTACATCTTAAAAGCACATTGCACTTTTTATATCAGCTTCTTGATTGACGGTGAAGTCTGACTCGGTTCTCTTGTTCTATGTTCAGATCGACGAGGGTGTTGTATTCAATGTTGCTGGTGGCTTACTGCTAGAACACCCATTAACTTTGCCATTTGTTGAAGCAGTGGTTAGTAGTCGTGTAAATCCATCCATTCCTTGGCTATTATTTCTGATGCAGTACTCAAGCTCTTTGGTGGTGGCTGTGCAGATCGGAACCACGGATAGTGTCATGGGACTTGCAAAGGCTCTCACAGAAAAGCTTATCCGTGAAGCACTTCTGCCAGATTCCTAATCAACTTTGAGACTCTTCCTCTGGTGTTCGATCATGTATCTACTTTAGCAATCTGTTTGATCCCATTTTTATTGCCAAATCATGGCATGTTCGCCGCCACCGTGAGATTACAAATGCGAATGTTGATGCATTGCCTCGGATGGTTACTAGTAGAACAGATGGTTTAACAACGATACGGTAAGCTTGTCTTAGTTTCAAGCTTTGTCAACATTGGAATTAGAGATTTTTTTTTCTTTGTATCAATATCAATAACTTCTCCATGATATGAAGATTTCCAATTACATTTCTGTTTTAACATCTCTTGTTTATTATATTCGTGTATGCTTCCTTAATTCGAATTAAATTACAATGAAGAAGAAAGCTTACCCACCTTGATTTTGACTCCCATTTCCCAGAGTTGACTTGTCAAAGTCACAAGCTAAAGGCACCGATTGAGAATATAAGCCACTTTTGGTAGAGATCGACTCAGCGACACACCATTTTGTTCAGTCTCAGCTTTGTCTTTATACTTCTCCTGAGCTCATGACACTCCACCAAACCATCGCACTTGCAAAGCTATTAGCTTGATTACTTTCTTGATAAAGTGAATGAAAAGAACTCATCATTAAAGGCTAATCATGAGCTTTTATGAGTTAATCATGTATATTTAGATTCATCGTAAGGTGAAAGAAATGGACTAATGATGAATCGGAAGCTCTTTAATGCAAGCAATCATGCTGCCATTATGACAGTATATGGTGATGTGGTAGGGATAGGGATGAAGCATATATAAATATATATACATACATACTTAAGACAGACGTATTCTCTTCGTACACCATCTTCTTCTTCCGTCTGCTGATACTTAATTGCTGTCGTACTCTCCGTATTATAAGTTGCAGTCACTCCTGCGACTGATCCCAGTAGCTGGATCACAGCCTGGACACACTGTCTACATTGTGGCATGCACGTGCCTTACATGTGCACTCCCACAGTGTGAGCGTCAACGTGGTGCATGTTGTAGTGCATGCAGAGATACGTCCGTCACGTTACCCTCACCATTCAAGTCTATAAATATAACCAAGTGTGGTGCAAGGCATCTCAGATCATCTCCATCAAAATAATAATCACCCAAGTCAATAGGTTCATGATCTAGTTCAAACTCCATCGGACACTCGATGAATCTACCTACTATTTAGAGGTGAGTACCCCAAGTTTTGTTGTAGCGTCAACTGAGTACATGACTCGTCTGCTTCGTATATATGATGCATGTCACCCTAAAAGAGGAGCTTAGAGGCTTCTCGCAGTGTCGAAGGATCCTTGAAGAAGCAAGTCTTGTCCTATAAGGAGACTTGTGTGGTACTCCAGACTTCAAACAGCGGTTGATGATCTCGTGCCATGTTGACAACGGGATTTGCCCATCTCATGCAGAGGTTGGATGCCAACGACCTCTCATTGGACATTGTCATCGACCACACATGAAGATACTAAGTGGCATTTTCATGATGTGATTGTACTACACGACTCTTCCTCCATCGTTTGGTTTAATATCCCTCGGAAGCCCTTCTCTCATCTTAACAAGTTCAAGGACTTGATTTCATGATCATTAAAGTCAAACTGACCATTTTGTCGGCAGTCAGTCAAATTAGAAGGCTATATAAGGTTAAAACTTGGTTTTGTCACCTTCTGGTTCTTGATCAATCGCCTCACGCATTTCTCCAACCTAACTCGGAGGAAGAACACCGAGAAAAGATAATGTGATTAAAAGAAAGGAAAAGAAAACATACTAGTACGACTCGTAGCAGTTTAGAAGAACAGTTTGCGAATGCAGACCTGCTCATTTATTTGACTTCGAGCTCAATTTTCCTTCTTCGGCAAGCTAAAATACAAATATTAGAGTGTGGAAAATGTCATACCACTTGGTTCTTTTGAACTCTTCTTCCCATATGTTCATCAACATTTACACGAAACAAAAGTCTGCCACGACTTGCTGAAGGATTTCATTATCAGAGGTGGTGTCTACAAACGCAATTCTATTCGACACGACAACTTACGATACTTGCTGCAGATCTCACAAGCTTCGAAGGACAGAAAGAGAACTTAAATAGCAGAAAATAAGCTCGTCGGAATGCAGAATATGAAGTTTGTGTTTGTTCTCCTTTTCCCCTAAACAAAAGCTTTGCTGGTGTTCTTCCCATGCCATCCATTCCTGAAGCTCTCAAAACACTGCAAGACACAACGGTACCCCTCTAGACTTACCCAGTCCCTCACCTGACTTCGATTGGACCGAGCTTCGGCCTAATGCGGGTCCCGTTTCGTGAGTGTTTTCTCAGTGACTCGGTCCGCCCGCTATCACCTGGCGCGGACGCAGGCAAGAGGACACCTAGAGGCGGCCGCTGCCGGGCCCAAGCTGCGGATGCGGCACTCGCACACGCGTCCAAATCGCGCCGCCCAAAGCGGAGTCGTCCCCGTGTCGTCGCTTTAAATCTCGCGGCGATTCCGTCCGGGCTCGAACCACCCCGTTTGAACCCCCCCTCCCCGTTGACCAGCCACAGGTCTGCCAAATGCACCCTGGCTTCCACTGAAACTTCCAAATTGCCACGCCCCATCATCAGCGATGGCTCCGCTGCTTAATTATGGAGGGATCAAAAAATAAATATCCAAGTTGAATTCATACTATCAATTTTTTAATGTACAATAAAATTTATATTTTTGTATTCTTTTCTCAGGTTTTCACTTTATATATGAACAATACTGTGACATGTTCTGCCTTCCATATCACTGGAAATAAATTGAATATCAACAAATATATATATATATATATATATATATACGAACTAAATGCATTCACATAGGTAGGACGATACACTTTGGGAATAGCAAACGTAAAACCTCATTCTTTGGCTGCTCTACCCGATTCTACTTCCCTTCCGTGTCTTCTATCTGGTAACAACATGACCAAACCCTACGGTTGCTACCTTCAATTCTATCACCCTTCTCCATGTACGCTACTGTATCATTTGCTCCTCTCAACTGCCCACCACAGCATCCTCTGCCCGTTTAATTCCCTCTCATCAAGCGATGAATATGAGAGGAGAGCGATGGGGCGAGAGAGAGAGAGAGAGAGAGAGAGAGAGAGAGAGAGAGAGAGAGAGAGAAGGAAGAGGGGACGACAAAGGCATTAAAAGCCAGGAGGAGAATGATGACAGAGGTTGTTGTTGTTGGAAGCTAAGTACGAGTGCAGGATGGTGGGACCATAGAGGTTGTGTGAGGGAAGCCGTCAAGTTCTTATCACCGTAGTGGTTGAGAGAGAGAGAGAGAGAGAGAGAGAGAGAGAGACTGTAATAGTTCGAGGAAGACGAAGAGTATGGAAAGACGATCTACACAATACTGTTTGAATCCGTATAAGAAATTTTTATACATAGTTTAATATATTTTTATGTAACTTAATGTCTATATTATTGATAAGGCATATTTTGAACCCCAGCCACGTCACAACCAACGCCGCACCACGCCATAGCCAAAGTCTACACGATGAGTATTTCTACACGTCAAGTCAGGATCCGTACAAGGCACCCTCGGCACACACTGTCTCGGAAAGCTTAGGACGGCATCGTATGGCGTCGTTTTATGCATTCCGGGACGACGGTTGCACGAAGGTACCACCTCGCCCCTCGGGGGTCAGTCGTCACGCCAAACCCGCGTACGATCGACCCTTGCATAGTAGTATAAAAAGCCCTTGACCGACATCTGGCCCGGAGAGGCGGAAAAAGAAACAAGTACTAACTTAATTGTCGAGGGGCCAAAGTCGGGAACCACTCGACGAGGGCCTTCTGTGCATGAGCGCGGTCACCCCCGGAAGCGCAATCGCCCAAACTGAGAGACGCCCTCCCGAAGACGATGTCAGCATCCCGACCGAGAGGTGCCCTCCCTCAGATGGACTCGGCATCCCGACCTGCCGGTGTGATCAACCTCAGCACCTCGTTCAACCGATTGTCGACTCCCGACATCGACCTGTGGACCCGGCCGTGCTGACTCACCAACCATGGTGCATCAGTTCACCAACAGTTTTGGCGCTAGAAGGAGGGCCGATGTCGCAAGAGTTCCCCCCAAGGGAGAGGTACCGGCTGACCACCCCCCTTTCGGACTCGGTGATTAGCCCCTCCTTGTCCTCAGGGACGGGGGGATTTCGGCTCCGACGTTGGATCGCTACTGGCATCTATTCAACGATCCAGAGCTCTCTCCCCCCGGATATGTAGGACCCTCGGTTGGATCCCCATTTGCTCAGGAAATACTAGACAAGCCTATGCCGCTCAACTTTAGGCTCCCGACATTAGAAATGTACGACGGCGGCTCCAACCCCACGAAAATTTTCACCGCGTTTCGGGCTTAGATGGCCCTTTACGGTACCTCCGACGCCCTAATGTGTCGGGCATTCTTGACTACCTTCAAAGGACTAACACATACATGGTTTAGTCGATTACGCCCATCCTCGGTCTCTTCCTTCGACCAACTCACGAGGAAATTTGAGCAAAACTTCTTAGCCATCGTGTGACCCAGGCCTTCCATGGCCACCTTGCTCGCGTTATCCCAACACGAGGACGAATCACTCTCCCAATTCGTGGCACGCTTTGTCGCAGAAATCCGGGGGTTCCCGAATGCTCATCCCTCTCTGATCATGCATGCATTTCTGATAGGCCTAAGACCCTCGAGATTCTTCTGGTCGTTGATCGAGAAGCTGCTCGCAACCATCCTGAAATGCTCCAATGCGCCAACCAGTACATTGCCGCCGAAGCTCTGATGGAGAGGAGGCACGAGGATAGCAAGAGGCAGAGGATGGAGCAAGCCCGAGGAACAACTTCGGCGCCACCAGTGCAACCTCGTAGGAGGCTGTTGGGAAATCTTGGGGGCGACATCACATGCATAGTGGAAGAACAAGAAAACAAAATCCCTAATTTCCTAAAAAGATGTTCGTCGTCATGCGAAGATTGGTGCGCAAAAATCCGTGAAACAAACTGCGTATAGAATAAATTATGTTACATAGGGAGATCGTATATCCCTATTTCCTTGCATATCTCTAGGAGAGGATGAAGGAGGTCAAGCGTCCTCCTCTCTAGCGGTGATCCACATAGTAGGGTTGTGACGACGCTCCTCAAAACTTCAGGCCTGTTCTAAGGTGGAGAGGGGGGAGGAGAATAGGAGAGGTCCCGTGTCAAACCCTAATAGATCCTCTCCTATTGGGTAATGGATCTACATCCAATTACCCAAGCCTCTTAGATTAGTGGATCTCTATCCAATAATCTCTTATGGGCTCTTATTGGATCTCGTCCATGGATCCAATAATTCAGGGTCTTATTGGATATTCAATAAGATATGGGCTCTAGCGGATATCTCATATCCGAACCTCTACTCATCGTAATGCCTACCGTATGTGTGTGACCCTCTAGGCCCAATATCGAGCTGGCCGTGAGTCATACCTACCAGAACTCCTTCTAACTTAGTGAATTATTATCTCTATAATAATTCACTCGA